>VRMD01001126.1:0-18822 GCA_009872375.1 Sminthurides bifidus
AATCGTTCCAAGGAAAGCTATAGATACACACCAGGCAGACATTTAATGCAACGAAAATAACGTGTCACTTGAAAGAGCGATAGAGCATTCCAGTATCACTCTTACCGCCTTACTGTTTACCAATTTAGTTTTCGTATTCAAGGAGATGAAAAACTGGCACTAAAAGACGACTTAAATCATGTCCACGAATTTTCCATCAACTGATGTTAGGAGTGCGAGTTGCGTTATTCCCTTGTTTCTCTCCGGACTTATTATTGAGGAAAGTTCCTCGAATGGCGTTTTGGGCACGCGTGGAATAAAACGTTGAAAACGAGGATGGTGTTACCTGCTGTACCTGCGCGTGGGAGATGGCATGCTGGAATTTTCTATAAGATCCATCCAGACCTCCACCGCGGCCCCATCTACAGAACTTGAAACTAGGCGAATTCATCAATATTAAGCAGCTGTTAAGCAAGTGTTACATTATTTGATTGTTTGAGGTACTCAAGTAACGTAGCGATCGGTTGTAGGAAGATGCAGCGGTTGCCTTCGAGATGGCAGCAGATGCATTTCTTCTTAATTGCTGTTGGCGCATGTTAGGTTCCTCGTTTGGGGAGATGCTGCAAGCGTTAGAAGTTTCAGTGAAACACATTGGATGCCAATTTGATCTTTAGTTTCTTTGAATGCTACTCTAATTTCAAAACCGATTTACGACTAGAGTGAATTCTTGATTTGGATTAAGGCAGCCATGACATAAACTGCATTTGGATGATTTTAGAATGCTTATACACATTATGAAAGGAACTCAAAAATTAATTATAGTATGCTTTCGAGCGGCGTGCTACTCACAAACTAGCATATCATTGATACATAATAAAACTTTTATTGTGCACAGCATTAGGTAATTCGTAAATAATGAAAGGACTAGAATTCAAATTTACAACGAATATCCACAAAATTAGTGTCTAGATCAAGCGCTGTCATAATTTTTAAGAGAATATTCGCACAGAATCTACAAAACTTTCTCACTGAATTGAAAAAATAGGACCGTTGAATAAGTGGCGGACAAGATGCATGTGCAACGGACGAGTAACACGAAAGCAACGTTTGTGACTGATGAGAGCTGCATCGCCATGCGATGTAGCGAATAATAATTGTTTTAAGGCGGTTTGTGTTTATGTGTATTGAGTCGGCATTTTCATGCCAGAAGATAATTGGAATCTGCGTGATTGAAGTTTCAAGTAGATTCCATCTTCCGACACATATGGCAGTTGGCTGATGGAAAACGGAAATTGTTTTCGTAGGCCTGCGATGCATAATGCCTGCGTGATCACGTGGATGGGTAGAGTTTGTATGTGGGCGAGATGGCGAAGAAGAAAGCCGTATGTTGGTGTGAAACGAAGTATATATTGCAATATTGGTGTGGTGTGCCTGAATGATTCTGTCTCAGGCTTTTGCAGTAGCGTCCCACTCCAAATTCAGCAGCAGCTCTATGCGTTGGTCTCTTTTGTTAATGGCGAAATGGGATATGAGATGCGTTGTAAGATTCATTTTCAATTAAAGCGTATTTTGGACGTATCGATTATGAATGATAACACAATTTCTGCAATTTAAAGTTAGGCTTCTTCATTTAGTTTTTGATATCAACTTGTGCAAAACTACCGGTTTAAAGCCTTCACCACACTTACCGTTGCCAATTAGCATGAGATGTTTCAGACAGTAAAATGGGTTTGTCACCGTGATCTAACATTAGGAAGTAATACATGTGAAAAGTTTCCACAACCTTTAGTGGGGTCAACAATGGCGAGCTGCTGACTGTGAGTGGGCTAATCCTATGATTTGCTAAGCATCTTCAAGTTCTATAGAAGGGAAGACAGGGAAGAAGCCACCCTTTTTCCGAGCATAATTGATTGCTGATGGTTTTGAGAAAGTACAGTATAAGCGCTAAACTCGCGACCACGCACATCCGTTATAACTCATTAAATGACCGACAGTTTACTTTCTCTGCTCACAGTTGCTATCTAACATACATTACCAAGGTGGGAGACATAATTTGTAGCTCTATGAGGCACATTGAACGAAGTGCGCCAGTAACCTTGACACATTTTGCCCAAGTAAGAGCTATAAGACAATCTTTGAGTCCAAGCTGTTAAAGCATTCGTCAGATCCATGGAGATAATCCTTTCGGGTGTGATAGCCCAGTTTTAGATTCCTTCAAATTCAGAAGTTGTTTCGGCTCTGCTTTCTGTCTTGCATCCCGTAGACCTCGCCTCGGCTCCAAATCCACGTTCACTTTTCTTTTTCGCCCTATTTCTCAATCCAAGGCGAAGGTAATTTGATCCATGTGCTGCTCAATTCTGAACCCTGGGCTGCTCATGACACAGGGTCTGTCTGTCAATCTTTTAAATGCTATCTCTTTTCAAAAATGAACCATAGTACATAGAGTCTTAAGGTTTTGGTGGGCCAGCCAATATTCCATGAGTTTAACTCAAACCGCACCAGCGTATAATTGTTGACCCATTTGTTTGCTTCCCATGAAATTGGAATTAGTTTATCAGGAATGAAACGCTGAGAGCAGAACAATGCTATTTGTGTAAATGCTTTAGAAAACGATAAATGTATTTTTACGTCAGCCTCAAATATATATTGGGTCAATCTCACCCAATTCTTCTTCTCCCATTCTCCCATCGAGATTACAAGTTTGATAGACACATCTAATGCGTAACAGTTCGTGTTCTCTCGCAATTCGCCAAAGGGCTGACTTAAAACTCTTGTTAAAAACTCATAAATTAAATTCATTGTCTAAAGCTTTACCATTGGTTCCTACTCCTGCTTTTGAGTAACAAGAAACCAGATCCAACCGTAAGCTAGACATTACAGTATTCCGGAGACCATGTGGGTAACACGCCTGGTGTTTGCGAAGATTGCAACACGGCAGAGGAAATTGTCATCGATTCATAAATAATTCCCGTTATTCACGTCATGACGGCTTTATTCACGTCACGTTATAACTGACTCAGCAATCCGAGTTCGAGGAAGTCTCCAGTTTCACGTTGAGACAGTTTCTAAGCCTTGACTGGAGCAATCGGCTCTACATGCTCGTTTCTAGGCATTGTAGGTCATTGTCATAGTTTCGTAAGTACTTATTAATAGACGTATGGAGCCAAATGCATTTATGATATTCATTTGCATGGATGTGCTAGCAGATGGAAAATGAACGACAGGTAGCGTCCTTGTGACAGACACAAAGATGATGTTGTAAGAAAGGATTTGTCATAATGGATGGCCTTGTGACAGATCTACTAGCCGACAATCGGCATTCGGATCGGACTCTACTTAAGTATTAAGAACACCGTACTGTTCTCAAAACTGTCTGAAGATGGAGAAGATGGCTAATAAGCCATTGTTCTTAATGATTGTGCTCTTTCAGCAAAACCGTTGGCGACATGTCTGCTTGAAGCGTACGGCACGTGTAACTGAAATCAATTTTCTACAGCAAGTATCGTTTGAAAGTGTTCTGCATGCAAATCAAACAAGTTACTCATTGCCAGGAATTCTTTTCGTGGTTAAATGAGGCGTTTGCACCCCAATCTTTTTCAGCGTAGTCGAGTCGCGAGTTCGTTAGAGATGCGAGTACACCTTTACTGTAGTCCGTAAGATAAATTGTGCAAGCATTTTGCTGCACAGCAGACACATCCCCTGTGGATTTTTAGTTAGTGACACTGTAACAAAGTTTTTAGCAAGGCCTTTTCTTCCGCTGGTGCTGCTGCAGTAACTTTTACTTGTTTATGAAGAACAATATCTTGGTACGTTAACAGCAACCTTTTGAGGAAGCATTCACACTGTAGACGCTTAACTTGCAATTTTATGAGCCTTTCTTGTTGCATGCATGCGCCGTTGATTCATGTAGCTTTGCGTAAAAGTTGATCATTGTCGGCTGAATCTGCTGCAAATGTTATCGTCATCAAGTATGTAGCTCATTCTGGAAGAGCGTGGCCGTTACGACGACGTAAAAGAGGTACGAAGGCAAAGGACTTGAAGTGCGGCATGAAACGTTTTCACACGCTATCATCTGCCTTCGCATCGATCCTGCAAGGATTTGTCGTGAAGATGCGTCTTTGGGCGGCGTGAATGAAACCGGGCACACGGAAGGAAGGATTCTTCAGAAAGCTACTAATTATGCTTAGATTATTACGACGCTCATGTAATATCCTTTGATCTCTTGTAAAAAAGGACCTTTCAGCTTTTCATGAAAGCATAGAATAAACAATCTAGGCTCAACATACAATTCAACTGGTCTAGTACACGACAAATACACTGATGAATTGTTGGTTGAAATGCATCGAGATATTTTTGTTTGGCTTCCGTTTTTATTTCACACCTGCACTTTTGATCGCTTGAACCATCTCGATAGTCTCCACTATTTCAAGATCGTTTGGCTAAAAGTTACCGTTTCCGGCTGCTATGGAGATGAGGAGTGAGTAGGTTCCAATTGATACTTGTTTCCTGAATCTTTTTGCTCATCGTAGAAAAAGAACTTGGTTCTGATAGTAATCTTATGCGTAGATATCAGTAGAAAATAAACCAGAAGTTAAGATCTAATAAGAAAAAAAATGAAAACGACAATAGTAGAAATCTAAATGAGTAAGTGGGATGAGGAAGCTGAGAAGTCATTGCTACTGCTTGTTTGTCCCTGCGAAATCGTCTATAAGGATTGATGTACTGGTAGAAACGTTACTTCCGGCGAAAGGGAAACTCGTTACCTAAGGTTCCTTGTCTGCTTACGTCTTCTTCCTGAGGAACTGTCCAAGGGATTTCATACCTCTGTGTATCTGTTCAATGAATATCAATAAAGAGTATTACGCTGTTGCCAATTCGCTAACATTGCAGCGTGGTTAACTGTGTGCGACGTGCGCAAGTCGAATCCTTTTAACAAGATTTTGCCCATGGCCAATCAATGAAGAACAGGTATTCATTCTATCAAGTCTGTGGCGCATATTATCTCTTCTTACATACAATTAATTACCTAATTGAGAACACAAGTTGGAGGTGCTGATGGAAAGAAAGTTTACATAACTCGTGCACCTATTTAGAACCGCCTCCATCCCCATCGGCCACTATATACTACTCATTTATTTCGCATCATTGCGAATTACTTAAGCGTCTCACCTCGATCGCCTTTATCTTTTTATGTACATCAGCAGTAACAGCTCAGTCCTTGCCTAAAACTCGTTATGCAACTGCCTTTTGGATGGAATCACGATTTTGTGTTTGCCTCTCGTGTGAGCACAGCACTTTGATCTTGATTATGTACTTTGCTTTAAGGAAGTAACAGAATCGGTCAATAAAGCAGCGTTATTAGACAGAACTATAAAATCCCTTCTTGTCAGATGAATACAGTCTCGTCTACATGCCAGCGAAAACGATCAATAGTTTGCATGTCCAGTTTGGCGAGCAAAAAGCTTCTACTTATCAGCTATTGCAGCTGTCTATTCAAGTTATTAGGAGGGATTGGCGATGCCGAAGCCGAGCAAGATCGAAGTAGAAAATCGTTATTGACTCATGAAATATTCCGCGAACACAGATGACGCTCAATGGAGCCCGCAAATGAAAGCCGTTTATGAGATGAGTTAACGCTTTAACGTTCCCATGAGCAAAGCGCAGCGCAAGGAGCATGTGCAACAACCCTGACAACCTTTCAATCATTCATGCACTTACTTTCAGCGTAAAGGGTTTTCCCAGTGACCGATATCCATGAACTTGCCATTTATTATGCTACATACCACACGCTTTTGCTTTCAAGCTTTTTTGACTCGCAAAATATCGCACACTCGTCCCATCCTCTCGTCTCGATCCTCTACATGCGTTGAAATATTCAAAAACCATATACACTGTATATGTGGTGGAGCTATTCGAAATAGGATTTTCTTTAATCCCAAGCACTATGAATTATGAATAACCTCGGGGTAGCAGGATCTGCATCCCGTTACAGTCTTCTTCAACTTTCACTTGAGGCAATAAATCCATCTTATCGCCTCGGCCTTGGTTCAATTTCTTGCTTGTTTTGCACTAAATTTAAACGTGAAGGGCTGCGCTAGATCTTAAGATAATGTAAGATGTAAAATACTTGAACAAACTCAAGTTCAGCAATACCACTTACTAATTCATTAGCTATGAAACCACGGATGCTAGTGTACTAGCTAGTACTAGCGGTCAGACATGCATCTTTTGTTACAATGCTGTGCTGTGTTGAAATGAATTCTCTCCTTTGTTTCGTCATAATGGCTTCATCACGACCTGAGACGCAAATAAGTTTGTACTTTCAAGATGGGTTTGTTCAAAATTAAAGCACCACGAGATGTTTCAGTTGATCAGACATATTTGGTGAGATGGGAGACCACTGATTTAAGAAGAAGCATTGTTGCTTGACCTGGACTGTCTCTGAAGTGATGTGTCACTTATTTTCTCCATCCTTTGTCCGGTGTTTAGGTTTACCATAGCCCAATTAACGTGGTAACTGGCGCCTGCTAATTAGTCGGCCAAGTTTCGTTCCATCGACAGTTAGCCCCTTGCAGGGTCATGAAAGTGATTACGGTTCGGCTTTCTCGCCTCACAGAAGGAGAAAACTATACATTTTAGGTGAGGCGCAGCTCGAGCATATTGACTTGATATCGACTGCGAAAGAAAATTCTTCATTGGCCTGCACTGTGGTTGGGGTGCCCCTGAGTACGGAAGATGCTGATGAAACGTAATTGGCAATGGATGATAAAGTGCATAGTGTTTGCTTTTTGCGACATTAGACAATGCACACACCATGACGCTACTGCTGTAAATTTGACTACAGTTAGAAAAAACTGAAACCGGCTTTTGATTACGTGTGCCGAGAGATTTGATTGGATAAAAAAGCTGATTAAAGTTTCATCATAAGCGTAACAGAGCAGGGGAGGTAATATTCGCAGTTATTGCATGTTGTTCAGCCGGTATGCAGTGGCGAAGGAAGCAGTTATTTTGCAAAGATAATTACGCTGTTGCTGCTTCTGACTCGTTCCTTTTTGTTTGCTGCAGCTCTGTAAACATACAATCTCATTTGCGTGGCTCTCTTGCTAGCATCCCGTCGGGTCTCAGTGCCCTAATTTTACCAGCTGCCCCACCGACTTTCAATCAAATGGTGTATAGTAGGTCAGTAATCAGAGCCGATTGATTTGCATCCAACTACGCCTTGTTGAAATGCCCGAAGCTATGAGTATGGAAACCAAGCAAGCTGGCTGCCGGCGCTTAGCTGCTGAATCAGCTACGATGTGTTTCTTATTCTCACGAAAAACATTCGTCAAGTACAGTTATTATCACGCTGCAGTAATTTTAGCCAAAAAGTTCGTTATGCAAAGCCCTGCTCGCACCCTTCCTTTCTGGATCGATCGTGACCAAATGGACGCGATGAGAAGACTGAGCCGCATCGCAGGTGCCGGCCGTGCCTTAGGCCGTCCCCCCTCATTGCATAGACCTGGACGGAGTAAAGATTTTTGCAATGAAAATAATATGCAGATGTGTAGTACAAGTTCCCGTTTTTCTTGTAAGAAATCGCGAAGATGCTCCTCCCTTCACCATTCACCCTCACCTTCTTCAGAATGAGCGTTCAGAACATTTAACGTGCACTTACGATTCCTCTCCGCCATTTGCCGTCCAAGGGGCCACGATGCAAATGATAGGAATCGGCGCCAGAAATTGACAGTGACAGATAGCCATTGCCATCCGTCCATGGCTTCAAATCTCTCTGATATATTCTAGGGTGTGCCGATGTAGATTTTGCACGTGCATCACTGCATCACACATAGCGCTTATGTGAACGCCCCATTGCTGGTCTTTGTTGAGGAAAACGGTGAGATGGTTCCAAGAATAGCCGAAGGAAGCGCCAGATATGCATAATTTTTTGCAAAATGGCAGATAGATTGTATCCATCATGGTCTGGGGCTAGGATGGACTGTTTTGATGCTATGGGCTGCCTCCGTCAGGAACAAATTTAGAACTGATGAGAGGTCTCTCGGTTTGGTTTTTAGTCGCACTAATGAAATGTAACTACCTTCATAGGTAGTTTGTTTCCATGGATTCTTTCCTGCATGTGCAGCAAGATGATGGCAAATGCATATGGCTTTTCCACGAGTTTTGGTTCCTTGAAGAGAGCCAAAGGAAAGTATACTTTGTAGCTTGGTTAAGGCATTGCCGCTTTCTTGAGTCTGCTGATGCTGAGGGTGATTTGAGTGAGCATTATTGGATTAAACCAATATAGAGTGATTGGGTATTTAAATAGCTGAGACTTGAAGGGTACTCTGGTTAGAGCTGATCCTTCACTGAGCCAGGACTGTAGTTACCTATTGGGTCGTGTTGTAGCTAGGTAGGCCGTAGGAATTGGTGTGTTGCTGAGGAATGTTATAAACAAAGTTGAGAGTGGCGGCCGGATCTGTGGCTATAAGTTGATGTGGTTGTTGGATTGCCTTCATCACCATCTTATTCTTCTCTTCCTAGGCTGCTGAGTCAGTCAGTCAGTCAGTCCTCATGGTGTTTTGAGAACAAAAGTGACCAGAAGAAAAGCTCTTTTTGTAGTACATAGTATAGACCTACTTTCAGTTCTTCTCGACAAGCCATCATCTCAAGAACCCCCTGCGAATCTTCCTCCATCAGCCAACGAAATATATTAGGTAGGCAGAGTGAATAATATTCACTCAACAAGTTCTACTCAAACTCATCAGCAGCTCAGAGAAGGAGACCCACGAGAGAATAATTATTTTCACCATTTCACCCAGTCCAACACCCTACCACACAACGTTTGGAGCGTTCCTCTCTCTCTCTCCCTTTCTGTGATTTCGTGATAAACTTTCCGTATGTGTCGTCAATAATTTTAAAATCTGTACGAATACTTGACTTAATACACCAGTAGCTATATTTCCAACATGTGGTCAAGATTAAAGATACCATTTTTTGTCCTAGCAACGCTGTTGCTATCGTCTGGTAAGTTGAATTTTATTTATATTTCCGTAACCGGTATGTACCGTTGTAGTAGATTCTGACTTGTGTAGCTACGCTAAGGCCGTAAGAGGTTTTCCAAAGGAACAAAGCAACAGCGTTCCTGCTTCCTAACTTGTAGTTGCGCCCTCTCGATATGAGCGATTCGGTGTTTCGAGCCGAAAAACGTTAGAAACTATTCAGCTTCGATTCCCTCTTATGCATTCACCATTTTTTATCTTGCGAGATCCCAAGACAACTTTGTACTTAACAATTTAGTTTGAGAGCGCAGCAGTAAATCAAGTAAGTGAATATTGGAGAATGACTACTGCAGTTTTAAAAAAAAACTGCCCATGAAACCTTTGGTTTGTGATTAAGTTCGTGAGAAAACTTTTTTCGAATGTATTTATCTTTTGCTGCGTCTTAAGTCGAGTAGAAACTGTTACAAGTACTGATTATTTTCTAAAGCACTCAAACTTTGGCACAAGGCTAGCTCGGAGAGTTAAAAGCCTACCTGTTAGTCAAGAGCGATTAGCGGCACAATTTGGTACAGGCTTCAAAAATAGCATGAACAAGCGTTTACGTAGAAGTTTGCTTTTAGGAATTAGCATTCACATGTCGGGTATGCACATGTTGATTGCTGAGAAAGGGACGAAAGAGAATGTTTGGTGAATAATCATAGGATTGCCACGTTTGAGCTGAGATTTGATACACAACAGCCTTTGAGAACAGAATCGGCAGGAAAGAGCCCAAACCTTTAGATCAGTTTCCATCCTTTTGACGGATTCATGAACAAGTTTTTTCCCAAATGTTTCTTTTTTCTTTGCAAAACAATTTTAAATAAGAATTAAATGCTAATATAGTTCCGGGGTGAGTGAAAGTGAATACATTATATCTCTGTGTGGAACTAAGGAGCTTATCGTCATATCCTTCCTCTTGAGTTGTATACATGCAAACGTTCCTAATTCTAGCAATCAGGCGAGTAGGCAGGTAGGCATGCGCTTCGCCTCCACTGCACAACAACAACAGCCTGTGGCTACTCACGCTTGTAATGCTAATTTGCTTCTCGTTATTTTGCAGCGTACGGACAAGAGTCTGAGGAGTACGAAAAGGAATTGTGTAAAGAGAAGGAAGCCGGAGAATGGTTCCGACTTGTTGGTGGTGAGGGGGATTCTTGCCGTGATGTGATTCAATGCACTTCTTCTGGACTTCAAGCAATTCGGTAAGGGAAAAAAATTTCGAATGCTCAAAAGAAATTGTGCTCATTCCGCGTTTCCCAAATGTCCCACCTGCATTCGTTCGTACTCGTACCAGGACTCTGATGAGCATGTTCTAGTGTAGGTAGATAATGCATTCTCCATTACTCTCGAGTTCGAGTTGCAGCAGGGAGTCTTTGCAGTTCTCAGTCTTGGCTGCAGTCACTTGCACACATTCATTTCCTCCAGAAGATTTGTTAGCAACAAATCCACAAATCTCAAGGAACAGGTCTTAAGATGGAGATTGCAGTTCATCTTGGTCATTAGCATAATGCTTGGTTGTTGTTGCTGCCGCTGCAAACAATCCTTTTCCGCTTCCCGGTCTCCTGAAGAATCCAGTGTGACCAGGTAGCGTAGCCACATAGTTTTTTCCTGGACGAGGATTTTTTGCAGTTCTTCATTCCTTGCGCTCATTCCATGAAGCGGAGGAAGGGGAGATGCAATTGTACTTAGACTTGGATGCAGAGATGGTCGGCTAATCGGTCCGTATATTTTGCGTAACACTCTTCGTTGATCCTGGCTCGGTTGAATGTCTTTGAGTCACTGCTGATGCTCTTTAGCAGCGCATAAGGCATATGTAGCTGGCGTAAGCAGTTGTAGAAACAACTTGGGCATTTGCTTGCCTACTAAAAAAATACTGAAATTCGACACACCCTTTCTTCCATTAAAAAACAATTCTACCCATGTCAGACATTCCCTAGTTCGTGCAGAGCAAAGAGTATCGCAGACGTTAAGGGCCTGATTCGATTAACTTTCAGATTTCCTAATAGAGACACTCGACAAATGAGCTGCCCTTTCTTAGGTACAAACAAAGGAGCTAAAACCTACAAGAACAACTCGATTTTTAATGAAAACCATAATCATGTACTGGTATGGCAGATTTTGATGCCCCTTGGAAATCCCTTGTACAAGTCTCAAGGAAGGATTGTGCGAATTTTACTTAATGTCACTAATTAATTAGCATATGGGAAATTCGTTGCTGTATGGGATAGAAAAGAAAAAGAAGCCGTTAGATTTGTCACAAGACAGTCGTCAACAAAGGAGCCAGAAAGGGCTGTAACTGTCGTTACCACGTGGAAAAATTAGGCCATTTGAAACCCATTCATCCGCTGACCAGCGATTAATAAGATGTTCCACGTGGGGATCGCTTTTCCCCTGGGCCAATGCCAGGCCACAGGAGAGGAAAAATTTGGAATTGATCAGGCACAGCTCATCATGTGACTGTTTTCAGTCCATCAAGGGAGAAACTCAACGAATTTTCACATATTTAAATTCTGATTAGTATGCCGATGCTGGTACCAAAAAGAAGAAGATGAGTACGATGGAGTCACCTCTTATGTAAGCGTGAGTGAGGAGACAAGCATCACTGGCAGAGGTATGGGTGGAAGACAAGTCACTTTACTTGATTTGCAAATGACTGTGTTCATGTCATTATCGACACCGTTCTTTGGGAGTGTGCAGGGATTTTTTCACAGAAAAAACAACGTTTCGCAACACACTCATGTAACTGACAAGACAAGTCTGTTGATTACCGCTAAATTGTTCGTGATAAATTCCTCTAAGACCAAGTCATTGGGCCTTGAAACCAATTAAAATGTGGACGGAGGTAATTGCACGGGACAGGTGCATGGCACATGCGTATTACTTCAGTCGCACAAATAACGAATGTGCAAGGTATTATGCGCTTCTGTCCCTCGTGTCATTTCAAGTTCCACCTGTTAGTTAGCTAACGAGAGAACGTGCTTATTTTCAGGTAAGATCTTAAGGTCTTACCTCATCTGTCATGGCTGATTATGAGCGTTCTCGTAAATTCTGCAGGATTCTCTCTTGATGTATCTTTCGTGGCGGGGATATGGCAAATTGGCAAGTAGCCGTGATTCAGACAATCGATGAGCGAGTGGCAAAGTCCGTGTTGCTCAACGTTTTCATGCTTTTGGCACTGGGAACAACGCGACCAGGATATAACTAGCAGTAGTTAAAAAATCCTATAGTCTTTTTCACCTTGAAAAAGTGGATTCGCGATAGTTGGAGAAATTATGGAGGAAAAAATCCTGTTTTGCTCCTGATTAGCAAGCGTATTACAATTTTGCTAGATTTTAATGCAGTCTGAGCGTTGGGAACACGGTGTCATTAGCTCTGAGTAGTTGAATAACGGCTGGATCACTTCAAGTATCACCGTCGTTGTACTGTTATGGTTCTGCTGTATTACGTAGTTGTGTCACTCTTGATAATTCATTGAAAGGTCCAGATGTAGATTAGCTTTACGGTAGTCTAGGCAGGCACGTTGCAAACGTAAGATTTGTAGGCCTTCTCATTGTTGTTGATGACGATTGTTTTCTGGATCCCCTTGAGCCACGATGTCCAAGCTTAATAGTGATCGAAGAATCATATAATGGCTAGCTCTCCGTGTGATTTTACTACTTCAATCTCAATTGCTTCCTGGATGGGGAGGATTCAAGCGCTTGAAAGGTTATGGTTGGGTGGATTGGAATATGAGGTGACTCAAGTGCTGAATTAGCACCATGAAGACTACCTGTCCCACAATTACTGCCCGTATCTTCGTCACAATCTTAACGAGTGTGTCTGTTCCTCATTGAGGAATCCTTTCCTTCTATTCTGCATATATGTACTTGAGCAGATACACAGAGATTGCTGTAAGGGTTAAGATAATTTTATATCTTGTGGTTTCATATTTACTTTCTGGGTGAAGGCAATCTTAGACTATCAGATGGTAGAAATTACCGTAAGAAGGTTAAGAGGTGAGGACGAGTCGATGCTTTCAATCGCTTCCTTTACCATTCGCACGCTGCATTTCCAACACTGTCCTTGCTAAGCAGTGAAAATCTGAAAGAAATTAAGAGTGACTGGAGCCTCAAGGGTTGCCCTTTGTCCTTGGTTACTATTGGTGGGATGCATCTCACTTGTTCTTCCGATCTAACAATGCAGTTAGGCATTAGAGATAGGAGGAATTAGCAGTTTATTATGCAGTCATTTTATTGCCGTGAAGATAGTTCCTCACACCTGAGGGACTTGTGTACCTCATAATATGACAATTAAAGATCCTGATCTGCTCAACTGATAGATGCGACTCAATCCATGAGCATTTGTTAAATACGTGCAGCAACTAGTCCTTTGAAGATGCTGTTTCATGAAAGTATGCAATGGCGAAGTTTTAAATGTTGCGAATAACTTATTCATTGAGAATTCATTTTTGTCACAGATGTCCAGCTGGCTTAGCCTTTGACATTGAGAAGCAAACCTGTGATTGGAAGGAACAGGTTAAAAACTGTTTGAAGAAGACCAAGGAAAAGAAAGTAAGCGGTTTTCAAGGGAAATCTGAATCATGTCCTTCTATTCTATTATTGCATCTATTATATCAAATGTCTTCAGGTTACTTTGTTAATTGTGCATGCATGCTACGGAAAACAGGCCTTGAAATTTTTAAAGAGCTGTTTAACGATGATGTGCTTGCACGAACCATAAATCGCTTTGAAACGGGACTGCTGTTATTTTTTTTGCGATAAGTATGAATATCTTGCTCGCACGCACCTCTGCTCTGTATTGCTGATGTGGGCTGACTCCATTCAGCGTAGATTCACCGCAAGATTTTCTACTCCACTAAAAGATATGTGGAAGCGCAAAAGCGAATAATTGGCGTGGAAGAAAATTATAGACTAATTTGTAACAGATAAATTTAAGTGCTTTACGGCTCGGGCTCATTGAAAATGTTAATGTGCCCCTAATGGCTAGAACGACTAGGCTAATTGCTGCTTAGGGAACTGCGATGTAATTTGGCACGAGTCGAGATAAAATAAGCTAAAAGCATCGCTAATATCAGGAATTTGTTCTAGGTGAAACCTCTAATTTTCACCGACGAACCTTTATGCGCTGATGGTTCCTTGGCTTGTGGAGATGGCCAGTGTATTGAGCGTACACTTTTCTGCAACGGAGAGAAGGATTGTCAAGTAAGTGGATTTTGGAAAGTTTTCATTTTTCCACCTCCTTCTCACGCAGTATAACTTTACGCATGAAAAAATGTGTCGGTGGAACTTTCCGGCTTTTAATTCTCAGTAATAAATGCAACGATATCACACTTCCGATATGGGCTTGTCATAACATAAACTGTTCTCATTGTAGGATGGATCTGACGAGACTTACTGTGACATCAACCACGATCCCAACCGTGCCCCTCCCTGTGATAAATCTGTTTGTGTTCTTCCTGACTGCTTCTGCTCTGAAGACGGAACTGCTATTCCAGGTAAATAGGCAGGGAGTAAAGCTCTTATTAGCATTTTCTTGCTGTGGCCACGCCACAACAAATAGCCGCAAAGAGTTCAATGAGGACTTGGAGTTTGTTTCGCTGAGATAGAATTTAAATCAGTACTCAAGCAGCTCGGCTTGAAAAGCGAACTGCATTTAACTTTAGTACGATGATATCTGACTAATGTGTGGCATACATGATGTGATTTCTAGGAGATTTGCCAAGCGATAAAGTACCTCAAATGATCACGATTACTTTTGATGATGCCGTGAATAATAACAACATTGAATTGTACAACGAAATTTTCAATGGCAAGAGAAAGAACCCCAACGGTTGCCAGATAAAGGCTACCTTCTTCTTGTCTCACAAATACGCCAACTACTCTGCCGTTCAAGTGAGTATTATGGCTATTTTTTTCATTCCACGCCGATCTGAACAGTGTTTAAATTTTCTGCGCTTTTATCGCTTCTTCCGCTCTCAAAGCAAATCTGATTATCACGTACATTAATTTTTTTTAGGAACTTCACCGTCGGGGTCATGAGATTGCAAGTCATTCCATTACCCACAACTCGGACGAAAACTTTTGGTCCAACGCCACCGTTGATGACTGGGCAAAGGAAATGGCTGGTATGAGGATTATCGTTGAGAAGTTTGCCAATATCACTGACAATTCCGTTGTTGGTCTTCGTGCTCCTTATCTCAGGTGCGTACTTTAAATTTGACATGGTGATGCCAAATTGGTATCAGCGAAACGTGTCATGTCATGAAACACTTTCTCACTCCGTAAAGTTGTAGAACTTTACTACTTGCTATGCCTCATCTGATCTAAAAATTTCTACTTGAAAAAATTCCCTTAATGATATGCGCAATATGTTTTATTTGCAGAGTTGGTGGCAACAACCAATTCGTCATGATGGAAGAGCAAGCGTTTTTGTACGATTCCACCGTCACTGCCCCCTTGACCAACCCTCCATTGTGGCCTTACACCATGTATTTCAGAATGCCTCACCGTTGTCATGGAAACCTTCAGAACTGCCCAACTAGGTAAGGCTGTGTACAAGCTTCAGTCGAGTTACTGATTACAGGTTGGTTGGGTCACGTGAATGATTCTATGTATGCTTCTAAGCAAACATGAGAGAAGCACATACTTGAGCATTCACACAATCACCTTTTGTATTTGCCGTTTAAATTTCCAANTATGTATGCTTCTAAGCAAACATGAGAGAAGCACATACTTGAGCATTCACACAATCACCTTTTGTATTTGCCGTTTAAATTTCCAATTAAAGGTATATAAGGTAAGGTCATTCTTTTGTTTCGACTCTTTGTAGGAGTCACGCCGTGTGGGAAATGGTCATGAACGAATTAGACAGACGTGAGGACCCAACTATTGAAGAAGATCTTCCCGGATGTGCTATGGTTGACTCTTGCAACAATATCCTTACTGGCGAACAGTTCTACGCTTTTCTCAACTACAATTTTGACAGGTGAGGTCGCTGAAACAATTGGATTATTTGCATGATTGCTGTTATTAGACAGGGTGGAGACATGTGTACTACTGCACATACTGAAAAAGGAATGACCATGTTAAAAGAAGGGCAATGAATCATTTGTATTGGAGCTTATAGTGTTGAAGTAGTTTGTACTTTTTTGAGGCGGTAATTGAAAACGATTGGCTTTCATAGACATTACCAACAAAATCGTGCTCCCATGGGCTTGTACTTCCACGCTGCCTGGTTGAAGAACAATCCTGAATTCTTGGAAGCCTTCCTTTTCTGGATTGACGAGATCCTGGAGAAGCACCAAGACGCTTATTTCGTCACCATGACTCAAGTTATCCAGTGGATGCAAAACCCAAGAACTATTAGCGAAGTCAAGAACTTCGATCCCTGGAAGGACAAGTGCACAGTTCCAGAAGGAAGAAGCTGCTTGGTAAGCGTAAGTCCTCATGAGAGAGGTTTTCAAATTTCTAATTTAACTAATTATTTGCCCACGGAATTTAAGACAGGCTGATCTACCATCAAGTACACATGAAAGTTAAAAAATCTCTTTTTCTTCTTTACTTTTTCAGAACCCCAACTCCTGTTCACTCACCTCCAAGGAGCTGCCAGGAGAAACTGTGCGTCTTCACACATGTATGAGATGTCCCAACAATTATCCATGGTTGAACGATCCTACTGGTGACGGATTCTTTTAAGACATAAATCAGCTCGTCATCCTGATTGATGGCGGTCAGTTATCATTTACCATCCTTAAAGTGACATTTCCATCTGTCATACGTATCCATCCGCCCTTTTCAACATTCCTTTTGTACGCCTCAATCTTTTTATGATAATTATTATGTTTTTATATTTCCTAAAAAGGCTGATATGGATTTTTTACGAAACAACTATTACAATACTGTATGTGCTACCACTACCTATTTTGCTCGAAACTTTAGCGAATTTCCCTCTTCCAGAGGCCTTGTAAGTGTTGTGTTCTAGTTTAAGATTAACAATTAATCACCATAACTAGTTGACATAATTACAGAAAATCAATGCAAACCTTTTAGCAGCCAAACTCGTTGGCTGGATATTAGTTTGGGAGATTCGACAATCATACATCTAAACGGACTTTTTCGCGTGTCTTCGTAGAATTTAGGCTTTTGAATAATATTTTTACTGATTAGGACTCTCGAGTAAATGTTGTTGTACACACATACACTTCCAACAGGTGTGGTACAAATAAAATAGACAAAATTATAAATCAACTGGTCATACCTAAATATCTCCATGCCCTATCCACGTCCAGCCCCTGGCCTTTAATTGCTTTAAGATACACCACTTCATTATCTGGCAGTTAAAATAGCATTTCACGGCCTCTCAATCAACTCCAGCAAAAAATCCAACGTGCGATTGGCAAATCGATAAAAAAGATGACCTTGCATGTAATTGAGGAAAACACAGTTTATTGAAAACCTGCAGTAAGAGAAAAACGAACGCCCTCAAATCGTAGAATTATCGGTAATCAACAGTTGCAAAGAACAGTAAATGACCATATCATTAACTTCAAATCCACATAAATCCTCATCACAGAAACTCTGCTCATTAAAATCAAACTGAAAATTATCTGTACGTGAGCGGTTATGTGTACTCCTACACTAATATTTTGTATAATGAAGGAACGCAAACATATTCTAGTTTTTTCTTTCGCAAAATGGCGTATCATCGAGTATACATGTAATCGTAATTGTCAGCGGAGCTGTTATTAGCAAAGTTAACTACGAAACCTTAAGAAATTTGAACCCTATCACAAAACGTTTATTTACTCAAACGGTGCTGTAGAAGAGCCATCCCTTTGCTGAAATCGCATTTCACATCATAGCCGAAAGGTGTGAAACTGGAAGACCAGCGTGAAAATCCGTTAACGAGATAACAATGGCAACAGTGCCCCTCACTGACCAGCGAATGAAAAAAGCCCCGATATCCGTCGTGCGTACAGTATATCTATTTGCACTTCCGGTGCTCAACATTCGGATTCCGTAAAGGGTGAGGCACAGCCTCGGGTCTCTTCATCAGCAGAGCAGAGTGTGTAAACGTAAACGTGTTGCATCGGGGAAAGTCGTGACGGGTTACGGCAAAGATGACAATTGTATAATTAGTGAACACAAGACCGGAGACATGTTCAGCTTGCATACATTTCATGAATGATATCGTGGTTATATCGCAGAGCAATTAATTGCTGATGAACCCTGGGACAGGGATCGTGCTAACTATTCATATATATATGTATATATATGTAGGAGTTTCTTACAATTATTACAACTTAATTTGTAAAGAGTGTGTGCGAGGGCGCGCACATTGTTAACAGCAATTATTAGGTAGAATAAGCACTCAACACATGTGTGTATTGTACCGTTGACTAATTCTCGAAGCAACAACAATCATATGTACATATATATATAAGATTCATGTAGCCTTTGAGTTTGCGAAAATCGCAGAGTATTTCACCAAACAGAACGTTTGTTGCAGTAATTCATACAGATCTACAGTATGTAGGTAAAACTTTCACAGATTATTGTTTACATTATTAGCATTATTATTATTACTATTTTTATGACCTTAAATCTCATGATTAATACAAATTCGCGCGAGACATTTCCGATTTGCCTCTTTGCATAAAGTTCACCATCTCATTTATTAGACGAACTCGCAGTAACAGTATATGTAGCAAAAACATCCCCTCGGTACAAGTCTCACTCACGTACTTTCTCTTATTAGTTTTAATTGAGTGCTTTGGAGTTGCTTTTTTCTCTTATAGTATTGTGCATACTCTTGAGTTCCGGTATGA
>VRMD01001127.1:0-18787 GCA_009872375.1 Sminthurides bifidus
CTAGACGGGTTAATCGCTCGATCTCCTTCCTCCTCGCATGAGTTACTCACGCTTAAATAGGAAGGGAGTGCGTACAACAATGCGTTAGCGAAATTCGCTTTTGACTCTTTTACTTACCTGAGCAACTGAGCCCTAACTAGTGAGACAGGCTTTTTGCTATTTAAATGCAGGGTACTCGTTTAAACCGTCAGTAGTTTAGTGCATGAGATTGTAACGTAACTATGCGCTTGAATGCGTCAACTACAGATTTACAGACATAGTTTGAGAGAAATCCAAATAATAGACATTATTCTGAACTATTTGAACGTAAGGATTAGAAACTGGATGATCCGTGGACCTGTACGACAGCAACAAAGTTCGAATAGGATTCAAATCCACGCCATACTTGGGATAAAAGCCGATTGGCAAAAGCTACAATACGATTTATCGCTTCAATCATAGATTAAGAAATACTGCTTTCCTGTAGCTAATAAGTTGAGGTTAAACAATACCTCCCATACCAACAAATGATCAGCATCAGAAATAAAGATTCTATATACCATTCCACAAATTACTCGTTTATTTTCTCAACTACATGACTATTGCCCAGCAATGATTTAAGGAGCTGACCTGGGACTCCTAACTCAGAGATTTAGGGCAAGACCTTAGCACAGGAATAAGTAATCTGCACCCTCTATTAGTACCACTTGTGATGAAATATGTGAAATGGTGATAAGTACGCGACTCCCCGCTCGAAATTTCGTCATGCACATCTCGCTACACACAAGTGACAACAATTGACTGGGTGTACGAAAAATTCGGCTACTTCCACAAAAATAATTAATCTGAAATAAAGCACGGAATTGATCGAAAATGCTTGAGGGACAATGGGGAATTGCGTCCACCTTAGAAATAAGTTTATAAAGTATCCACCCGCTACTGTAATAACAGATATGCAACAAAGCTACCGAGCGACTAACGACTACACCATATACGATTGGTTGTTTCTCTTTTTGAAAACATAACCGAGAAAATTATAGATCACTTATTCAGAATAAAGCTGAACGTGAACTAATTGATTGTACGTGGTAATACGACGTTATCACCATTTACAACATCTAGCTCAAAATCACAATCATGAACATACATTATTGTTGACTTCATCATACAGGACGACTACTACTTCTTTCGCCTAGTAAAAATCTTCACCACTGGAATTGTAACTGTCTCATGCTTCTTCTTTTTATTCCTCGATCGTTCGGAACGCCGCCTGCATATCTTCATACAGCTGATCAAACTCGGCTTTGAGTTTTGCTTCTCCATCAGCAGGGTCTTTGAATTTCATTGAACTTAGTTGGTACAAGATCTGGCCCATTGACTCTCGAATCGTTGCCCATGTAACCTTATTGTCTGACTGTGCTGTTGACTCTACAGCATGACGAGCCATCTCATAGAAGCCAATCATGTTCTTCAGCATGCCAACTGATTTGTAGAATGGGCAGTATCGATCATAAGGAGTGTAGCTAAAACATCAAATAAACTACATTAGCTTAGCTCTGAGTTGAATCAAGGCGATGAAGTAACGCAAGACTTTGAATTTTACCCATTCTGCTGCAAAAAGTCTTCCTTCAGCAGACGAGCGACTTCCAGCGTAATTTTGTCGGTTTCAGCGAGAGATGCTTTACCGACCAATTGCACAATTTCGGCAAGATCTTCTTCTTCTTGCAAGATTTCTTTCACGCGAGTCCTGAGTGGGACGAATTCTGGGAAATTCTTCTCATAGTAATCATCCAAAGCCCGCATGTATTTGCTAGACAAGATGCGAACCATGTTATCACGTTGTTACTCCCGCGACTGTTTAACTGCAAATACAGATGTGCATACACATAAACATACTTACCTGTACGAGATGAGCCAGTTGATGGAAGGGAAATGTTTTCTTTGAGCTAGCTTCTTGTCTAATCCCCAAAACACTTGTACAATACCAAGTGTGGCGGAAGTAACCGGATCTGAGAAGTCACCACCGGGGGGTGATACGGCTCCTACGATTGATACTGATCCCTCTCTTGCTGGATTTCCAAGACAGGTAACTCTGCCAGCTCGCTCATAAAATGAAGCAAGACGAGCTCCCAAGTATGCAGGGTAGCCACTGTAAGAAATATACATCAGTACGGTTTCCTTTTTCCCGAAACGATGTCATTGTAGCATGGTTAATTACCTATCAGCAGGCATTTCGGCAAGACGACCGGAAATTTCTCTCAGAGCTTCGGCCCAACGTGAGGTGGAGTCAGCCATCATGGATACATTGTATCCTATAATCACCCGGATAGTTTAAGCATCAAAAATTTTATTCTTACAAATAAAAAGGATGATATAGAAATCGTAACCATTGAAATGATCGTTCTTACCCATATCACGGAAATATTCTGATAAAGTAATTCCGGTATAGATGGAAGCCTCTCGAGCTGCCACAGGCATGTTAGATGTGTTAGCAACCAACGCTGTACGACTCATAATGGATTCGGTAGTACCATCAATCTCAACTGATAGTTCTGGGAAATCTCGTAGTACTTCAGACCTGATTATTTGAAATAATCCCAGTTGCAATTAAAATATTGTGGCACTAAGGCGTGTGAGATTTTCAGTACATGTAACTTACATTTCATTTCCTCGCTCTCCACAACCGACGTAGATAATAACATCAGAATTGGAATATTTGGATAATGACTGCGAGATCACAGTCTTTCCGCAACCAAATGCACCAGGAATGGCAGTCGTTCCACCTTGCACGCATCTGCAAGGACATGATAAATATAAATTTAGCGTGTGTTAATACAGTTTGCAGGGCAATTTCATTCAAGTAATTTCATTAATTCAACTTACGGGAAAAGCGAATCAAGTACTCTCTGCCCGGTCAATAAAGGATGATTAGCTGGCAATTTCTCTGTTACTGGTCGAGGTTGACGCACAGGCCATACTTGCAACATACTAAATTGAGATTTCTCACCATCAAATTCAGTTTCTAGGATAATATCTTCAACACTGTAGGATCCGCGCTCGGCAACGAATGTGACCGTGCCCCTGGCTCTCGGAGGAACCATAATTTTATGCTTAACCAGACGATTCTCAACCACCATTCCGTAAATATCACCGCCAGTTACATGACTGCCTACCTGTAATTTAAATTGCATATTAGTAATTCGTTTTTTATTTCCATTCGGGCCACCGAAAAATACGTAGAAATACTTACTTTGATTGATTTATCCGGTATGAAATCCCACTTCTTTGTGCGCGATAAAGCTGGAACGTTCACACCTTTTGGAATGTAAATACTTTGAGAAGCTTCACAGATATCTTGCAGCGGACGCTGGATGCCGTCGAAAATTGAACTCATGATACCAGGTCCGAGTTCAACCGAGAGGGGCTTGCCCGTCCGTAAAACAGGATCTCCCACAGTTACGCCAGAAGTTTCCTCGTAAACCTACAATGGCAACATTATAGCCTTCGATTATCTATCGGCATTCGACAATATTCAATGGTATATTGTGGCGAAGAAGTAGAACAGATAAGTCCTCCATGCAGCTTACCTGAATGGTGGCAAGATCACCTTCCAGACGGATGATTTCTCCCACCAAATTATCATATCCAACTCGCACTAACTCATACATAGCGGAGCCAGACATACTGGATGCAGTAACGACTGAAAGCAAAATTCCCGTCATTAACCCCAAATCTCCAAGGTAGTTCTTTCGAAAAAAAGTTTTGAACCTTTTTTTTGATACCTTACCTGGACCAGATACGGCGAAAACGTAGCCGTACTCTGACTCTTTCTCCGCATCTCTGACTTTGGGTAGATTCGACATGATTACGAATCAAGAGACTTAAGAATGAGATGTTAGATAACCCCAAATCTCCAAGGTAGTTCTTTCGAAAAAAAGTTTTGAACCTTTTTTTGATACCTTACCTGGACCAGATACGGCGAAAACGTAGCCGTACTCTGACTCTTTCTCCGCATCTCTGACTTTGGGTAGATTCGACATGATTACGAATCAAGAGACTTAAAAATGAGAAGTTAGAGTATCAGCCGTACGTTTCTTGTGGCAAGTTGTTATCTTCCTGAAACAAAAACAAAGATGCTGCAGAAAATATTCTACGGCAAAAAGTTTTCGGTGTATAGGATGAAATACGAGTAGCGCACAATACACTAATAAGTCAACCCGCCGCAGCCCTCACTCACTGTTCCAGGAAAACCGGAAAGGACGACGTTATCAACTTTTAGGTAAACTAGGCAGACGGTAGAATGATGATTGAGTGAAGCAGCTAAGGGCGTTGCCTTTCAATGTACACATTGGATCTCTAACTAAAACTGCATTTATCTTCCTAACAATTCCACCGCGCATCATTATCTCGTGCACAGAACTGGCTCTTGCGTGGAAAGCAGCTTAGGGGGTGCAAGCTGTACAACATTACATAAATACGTGCTAATGCTGAGAGTAGATTCCAATGATACCGATACGCTTTTGTCATATAACCTGAAGCAGATCCTCTTGGTCTCTCACTCTTGCCAAAGCATTGAAGGCGTTGAATTACAACGGAACGCAGAAAACCAAGTAAACGTACGAGAACGTCAAGCACTCACTTATCAGAATATTAGCATCTCGGGCAATTCTAATGCTAATTAACCTCTGTCTTCGATGGTCGTGTGAGTTAAAAGTACATTAGTAATGCTCAGAAGCCCAAATTACCTATCCGTCCCAATGCTAGAAGACGTCTTTCTGCCTTACACGCCCTACCAATAACGGAGACGCACAGGGCTCATCGTTATTGCGCTCCTAGTACCAAAAATCTGATACTGAACCTTTCCATGGTATTTAAATCCACCCAGGACGTCACCTCAACAACTTTGATGCATTAGCTAACTTCATAGCTTAAGCTACTACCGCTGTTACACATGCTTTTACTCATGTCAGTATCAGCATCTGCTACTAGAAGTAGCGGCGGATATAACAAAAAGGGTTGGTTACCACCTCACGGAGTTCTAACGGAAAACCTTAAGCCTAATCAATCATACAACAATGATAGCAATTTTCGATGGATCCGGACAAAGTAGTTAGAATTGGAAGGACTCTCAAATCGGGAATGCTAACGACCAGAAGCAATGGAACTCAAATAAGCTATATTTAAGAACACCTTCATTATACATCCTTTCCGAATAAAAACTGGACGGTGCATAGGCACTAGACAGTAGAGCCACCATAAAAAAGGCTAACGAGAAATTCACGGATCTTCTGATTTCATATCTTAACTGCATTTTTGACAACAGGATAAACGAACAAGCTAACACAGACATTCATTTCAATTTCGTAAACCCGAGGGTTTCCCTTCCCTCCCAACGCATTAAAAGTCTGACATCTTAAGACAACCAACTACAGCACAGATTCATTCCCGGTTATGATAACAACATGACAGAAAAGGCACGATTGAAAGACAGGCACAGGCAGAATGCAATTATAAAGCTCGTTGGAAATCCGGTTTGACCCTTCTCAAAACCGATGCAAACTCTAAACATCAAACTACGGACTTTAAGCTGAATAAATATGTTGCATTGTTACCTTATGCAAAATTCAGTTTCCAGGTGAATGTCAATCTTTCATAATAACACTGTACACAGCACAATATTTGGCACTAGAACCAGATTCCTTCTGATGACTAGCTTCAATCAGTGTAAGGTCAAATTGGAATGTTCGGGTAGCTCGATTTTGTTGAATCTTCTCGGGTTGAAACGTTTCCTTTTTCAAACGTTCATGAATATTTGATGAGCCTTTAATTGAGATACCTGCAAATCACAATCTTAAGTTCAGTCCATCAATTGGTCACTTCTTACCTTCTTGTTGCAAACACGGTCAACACATGGTGGAATAAGTAATTGACAGCTCCCTACAGTTTTCATAAGATCCGATACATATAATAACATAATACGACAGGAATTAGAATTAATGACTGGAAAATACCTTGCTTAACCGATTGCACTTTAAAATGTTCCTAATGTCAGAAAAGTTAAGACATCAAAGGGTGTGCATCTCAATAATTATAGGGAAGGGCGTAGAGCACTGGACAAACTCGGGCGTATACACCTCAAGACAATGTGCACTATCGCAGAAACCTCAATGAACAAGCAAATGGGTGCAGCTGAAATCGCAAAAACCCTGAAGTAACTTACCTGCTATACTCAAGGATGAACTGCTACTTGATTCAATACACTACATACGTTCCCTTTCAGGCAATTTATAGTTTTCTTAGCTTGATATTACTGAAGCTCCAGGAAAGGTGAAATGCGAACTTCTCCAGTCCTCGCTATATTTCCAGGAGCATGCGGATTTCAGCTTCTTGAGAATATTTGACAATCATTGCGCTGCGTGTGTTTTATAAACGTCATGTCTGTGCTGCTTCTACATTGCAGATCATCCGCATTGAGCTTTCTGGTCTATAACCAGCTGGTTTGGGTACCCGCTCATCTTCAAATGAAAAGTCTCCCCCCCCCATATTGCAAAATTTCCGCTAACGTTGAGAACGTTTCGAACTGTTGCACGTGCCCTTACACAATAACAAGAATTGGAATTGATAAACACAATTAATGATGGTGTTGGCAATCATAATCAAGACACGTGTGTTAAAGTAGCAAGTATTTCTAACAAGTATTTCCGTTTGCTTGTCATTAATATTTGTTTCTTGGTAAAAGTGTTGTAAAGAGATCGATCATGAATATTCTACCGCACAAAAGGTATGTTTGGATACTTCCAGAAATCCATTTGATGAGATTATTTTTTTAGTTTGCTAATTTAGCTATTGAAATTGGTTTCAGCTGGCATGTGCGAACCAAAAAGAACATTGCTCGGGTGCGAGCTGATGAAGCCAAAGCTGCAGAAGAAGAAAAGGAACAGCAGCGTAGAATTGCGCTTGCGGTAAGAAAGATGATTAACCAGAAACTTAAACTGTTTGTTCATGCACATTGTCTTGTGTTTTGGGCTTAATGTTGACAATGACAATTTGTAATTTTAGGCGCAAGAAGCCCGAACCTCTTTTTTGCGCCAACGGGCTTCTGGACGTTTTCACGTTGAAGACCATGAGGAAGGAAATGTCAAAGTTGAGCCGGTGCCAAAAGAAAACGATGTTTCTGATGTCATTCAGAGCGATGGACACGTCAACTTCTTCATGGACATCGAAGCTGGAAGGAGGCTTGCAGGTGTCAATGAAGAACACGAACAAGAAAAAAAGCGGGAGCAGGAAGAGTACGAGAAAAAAATTGGCTACTTGACATACTTAGGCCAGAACAGTTTAGAGGATTCGAAGCAACGCCCATGGTATGAAACATCCAGCGTTGCAAAATCAGAACCCTCTGCTCCAAAAATTACTGCAAAAGATGAAGAAACGGCGGCTTTGAAGCAAGCTAAGCTAAAAGACTTCCACGATCCGTTAAAAAATATTCGAAAATACTTGACAACCCCGGGGGTGAAGGAAAAGCTTGACAAACTTAGTGATTCAAATAAGCGTAAGATGCATGGAGAAGAGCACGAGTCTCATTCCAAGAGTAAGAAAGCTAAAGTCAAGAAGCACAAAGCTAAACTGTCAAAAAGCAAGCACAAGAAGAAGTCAAAGCACAAAAAGCAAAAGAAACATAAACGTAGTAGCTCCCCTTCCGATAGTTTCAGTTCCGAATCGGAGGAAGAGGACAACGAAGAAAAACTGAAGGTGTTAAGAAGGGAGCGAATGGAGAGGGAAAGGGATGAAGCTAGAAAGGCTGAGCAGTTAATGGCGAAATTGAGGGGTGAAAGCCTCCCGGTACCTCCGAAACCCAGCACTACCGTCACAGACAGTGGACCACGAATGAAGCAGAAGTATAATTCTCAGTTCAATCCCCAATTAGCAAGACAGAACTACGAAGATTTACAGTAACTTACGCCAAGGTAAAAGTCGTAGTATAAGTAGAATTTTTGTCTTATGGAGCCTTGATTGAGTGCCTTAAGCTTTCAAATCCGGAATGCCGGTTTCTGGAGGTTAAAGATGCATTTTTGGTTCGAATGCAATTGATAAAAACAGCGGGTCAATTGGGTTTCATGAGGCTTCGTTGCTCATAAATAGCTCCTAAATTGATACCGATTTTATCAGGAGGAACGTGTGACATTGACATTTTTGTAATTCTTGTCATGATAATTTAGATTTGAGGTATTTACTGACCTGGAAGAGTGATGTAGCCGCCGGAAAGTACAAAAATCTATCAGTAGAACTCAAATTTTTATTTAATAAAAAGACCACCAAACATTTACTGGAGAGATTCTTTTACGCCATTGTGCAGGATTCATACACACTTCAGTTACAAACCAATACAAAAAATATGTAAATCTTAGAGGGAAACCAACTGTACATGAAGAGCAACTGGAGGATTGTATAAATATAATTACTGTTTTTCCTGGCTGGAAAGAGTAAGAATGACGATGATGTAGCATACACCATGAACAAGTGCACAAGCAGTAGATCGTGAAATCACGCATAAACACAATGCAAAGTTAACCTTGCCATACATTCAGTAAATCAAAATCAGTATTTTTCACCCACGTTTTCGGCACAACGTTATCTAGCATCACAAATCTGAATCCACAATAAAACGGTTGCCCTCCGAATGCTTGCCCACGTATCGGAATTTTCGTTTTCCGATTTTGCCCTTTTGCTCGTAGTTTGAAGGATTTTGTGCAGCAACTGGCAACAAGCCGTTTCCATCTGAGGATCCAGGGAGGGAAACTGGTCTAGGCCCATTTCTGATCCGAGGTCTAGCCAATGCCATTGATTGCCGTGGGTATGGAGACGAGGACACAATTTGCGACTCCGTGTAGGGAAATGAAGGATCTGTGGCACGTCTCGTTCCATTAAATGGCAGCGTCAATGGTGTATACGCTTGTTGTAGCCTCATCTTACTATAGACTGACTTCCTAGATTCTTTCAACTCTTGATAAGACACAGAACGAGAGTCTATAAAACGGATATTAGGCAAATGATGTAGGATATAGTAACGATAGTTTTGGTAGTCCTTTTCCGTTACGGAGTCTTGTGACAGCTTGTCAGGGCAAACTGGGTTTCCCAAAAGGCTTATGTGTCTCAGGTTAGTCACTCTGGCTTTTAGTTCTTGCATTAAATTGTCCATGTCAGATATCTGCAAATTAATTTATTTGTAAAACGTTTAAAACAAACGACTTGTAACTTGCCAATTTCAAAAGACAACTTCTCACATTGTTCTTGTTAAGGCTCAAGGTGTGAAGATGAGGGAACTGAGCTCGGAAGTCTAAACGTTCTAGCATGTTATTGTCTAAGACGAGTTCCTCCAAAGTTTCCGCGCATACATGTAGACCACGTAAAGACACGAGCATGTTGTACGACAAATCAATTTTCCGGATGCTAGATCCGTACTCTATGAGGCTCAATACGGTCAAATCCTGACCAGCCAAACATAGCTGGAACATCCCAAATTATTTTGTTAGTTAAAGAAGTGAACGTAGACTACCCGTGCAAGTATCCCTTAATCATAAGTCAGAAGTACGGATGGGCTACCTCAGTTAAACCTTGGAACCCGTCAGCATCCATCTTTTCCAACGAAACTCGTGAGGTTACTGCACAGTGGTGGTACTGGTGCCAATTCGTTCCGAATTGTTGAAAAATCCCAAGTTCGGAACTTCTTATCGTCACTTCTGGGGGAGGGTACAAACTCGTAAAATCTCGATGCACTTCGGTTTAGTATGGTAGCTTCGGGTTTGGATGGATGGGTTTCAACTTTTTCGAGAAATTACCGTGTAACTTTGGAGCAAACTTGTTTGCTACGATAATCGTATTGAGTTTTGAAAACACATATCAACACCTATTACAACAGCATGTAAAGTTTAGTAGCTTACAGCTGTGCGTCGCCAAACATTCTATCAGCACTCCGGGTGTACGTTAGATCATTTGTAGGACAAGATAAACACTAACGCTTAAAAGAAAACTCGTCGATCCTAAAAGAGTTTGTTGTTACGACTGCAACTAATCCTACTTCAAGGATTTTTGACCGGATTGCTGCTTCCAAATCCATGCGTCAAGCTTTGCATCAAATGGCTGATCTAGGGAAAAGTAGCTATTCTCTATAATACAGCACAGCAACTTAATCTCATCTTATCAGAACTTGAGTGTGATATCTGAACTAAACTGTTGCAGGTTGCATTGCTCAATATATTTACGCATCAGTGGCGCAAGGATAGATCAAACAAATTTGAAGTTTGGCTGACACAAAGTCTAGTTTCTTGGTCCTCTCAACTGAGCTCACTTAACTAATTCGGCAGACAATTATTCATAATTAAGGATGTACAAAATCATTTTACAAAATGTTTTCGTCATGAGCAGCAGCAGGCAATCACTGCTGCTGGCAAAACTATTAGCAGTAATTCGCAGCTAGAAGAAGCGACACGCCTATGATTATTAAAGGAATATGAGCTACCAAGCCACCTATGATGCCAACTTGAAGGCAATAAGCAGTCCTAGTTGAAAGCAGAGAAAGAAACTTTTCCGGAGATGTAGAGCCTATGTTTTCTGTAAAGTTGTATGGGGTGGATTTTAATTTGTTAAAGAGTTTCTGATACGGTTCTTTCCAGCCGGATATCCAAAAGCCAGTGATTATAATTGAAGCTATAAGGAGGAGAACCGTCAAGTGGAAGCCTATCCAAACTTTCCAGCAGTTGTAAATGTCCTGGAAAAGAGAAATGACATTGCATTGGTGAGCTCCTGGCCCCTGGCCCAACTCAAGGATTAAAGAGCATATAAGGCCGGATTGTGAGAGTTAACTTGTACGACTTCAGAGATCAAAACGGGACGTACAATAATTATGGAAGCAGTTACAAAGAGTTCACTCGTGCATATGATAGCAGTTACGTAGCACAGGGCAAGGCGGCTATGGAAGGCCATACATGGGACCGAAGTTACGTTAGAGCGACACGCCGTTTCCATTAGTTTGTAATGACCCCGACCTACCCCAACCACTTCGTAAAAGTAATGACAAGCGCAGTTTAGGGTGAACAGTCCTACAGCCTAGGAAGGAAACAAAAAGATGGGTTTCCAACAAACTTTCCGTGCTGAAAGTTTTTAAATGCTAAGCTAATTAATACAGATCGGTTGCTTGCTTACCATTAAAGGTACACAAAACCACATTATCACGCAATACCAGCCCATTGTTTGAGATGCAATTCCATGTGCAACACCTTATTCTGTCCACCTGCTTCTGCCAGCGATGACTGAATTTGTTGAAATTCTGCATGGTTTGCTTGAATACAGGCTAAAGGTGATACGAATCGTTGTACCTATGATTATGACTGACTTGACCGTACGATCGTACAGGGAAAATAAATTAGAGCCTGATCTATAAAGCAGCTGAGAAAATTTTATGACCACATTGGTAAAAGCAAGCTGCTATATTTTGTGAATACATGAAGTTGTATTTTATAGTGATTTTTCTCTGATCAGCTTCTTTTCGTGCACCAATCAACTTTGTTTTGAAAATTTAGGGCAATAATCTTCGCGTTTCTAGGGATTGATGCGAGTCCAGCAGTTGATTTGTAACAATGGTAACGGATCAAATGGATGGTGGATAAAACGTTTTTTTTATACAATTCCATTCCGTCCCAATCTTTGGAGTTTGTATTAAATGCCTCATACCCTTTCAAAAAATCTTTGTCTGCATATAGCAATAGCAATGTTAAATACGGATCAGCTATATACTGCTGAATGCAAGTTTTGGTGAGTGTCTGTACGACAATGCTGTTCGAGATGGGACGATTTTAAACGTTTTTTTACCTGAACAAAGAGATGTGCGAATGAAACTTTAAAGCTTGAAAAATCCGGATCAGTGGCAATGCGTAAAACGGCAATAGTCCTTAAGTTCACTGTACAGTCGATAAGAACATTTCTCACCGGCTTTCTATTGCAATTCCGTCGCTCAAAGAACAGGAGAATGACTTGTCAATGAATTTCCTGATTTTATATTACTGTCTTGAAATCTTGATTGAAAACCTTGAAATATTGGTGAAAATCTTGAAAAACGTAAATTAAGTTTAATTGAAAAGTTGCTGTTCATGACAATAGTTGTATCATAATCACCAGTGACATACTTGAATATTGTAATTGCTGAATCAGAAGGAGCAAAAGCTCTTCAGTCATTTAGCTTCCCGGTGTTCAGATCTCGATTGATTTAGGATCTAGAATTTATTTGGATTTGGAATTATTAGCGTCACTGTTCAAGCTAACGCAGTGTTACTTGATTTCAATCCGAGTAATTGAATAATTTGTAGCCACCGTCGCAGGTCTTTGTGATATGGCTGAATTTGTGGAAGATGTTGATCTTTTGGTAAGAAAAGGTTTGCCAAAATTGAAGATTCCTGGCTCCGGTGACAGGATATACAAAGATGAATGTTTGTTTTCACTTTGATAGTCCGGTAAGATTGGCGTATTTTTTCAAATTAATTTACGACGCATTGTTGTATTGCCTAACGAAGCAAAAGCGGTGTTGTAATGAAACTGATGACAAAACTGCCAATTTGATTGATTGTGTAGGAATGTGATACCGGGCTATACGTCTCACTAAAAACATTTTGGGGATTAGGAGAAGAATATATCGAAGAATATGCAACTAAAACAGATGAAAACATATTTCTTCACATCAGGAGAGTACGTACAAAGGTGAGTACGAAGGCATAGAGTGAAATTAGTAAGAGTTGGTGAAGAAAACCATCGGAGGTTCGTGAATTACACCTAATCGGATGCATTTTGATATTGATGAAATCAGATACCCAAACCGAACAAGAGTGAGGGACCGGAAAAAAAGGTCACACGATTTGCCATTGGAGTTGAAGGTGGATTTGATGCTAATGCTGGCGACTTTGATATTGAGACGAAGGAAACTCTAAGCATTGTGGTATTCCCTGGATTCCATCGTTTACCGTATCCGAATCCGAAGCTTCCTGATATGGTAAGTTTAAAAAGAACCAAACCATCCGGTTCTTTTAAGCGGATGTTAGTTGAAAGTAAAAGTCAAAAAGCGACTTGAATTCCGTAGATAACAACAGTTGTAAGTGCTGTCATGGCAGCCGATTCAGCAACCAAGATAGCAGACCTCGAAGCCCTTGCAGGAACTTGGGATGGAGAAATTCGCAAAGTTTCTGAGTAAGTTAGCAATTTGGCTTATCTACTGATGACTCAGGAACAAGATCTTTATCTTTAGTTGTGCTTTGTATTTCATGTGCGTAGGTATGCGTCTTCCTTAGTGCAATTGGACAATGGCAAGAAGATTCCGCCCAGAGGTTGGAAATGCGAAGTCGAAGGTTGTAATCTAACGGAAAACCTATGGTTGAATTTATCGGATGGAGCGATTTTATGTGGTCGAAAATTCTATGATGGATCTGGAGGCAATAATCACGCTATAGAGTACTACAAGAAAACAAGTATGGTTAAGCCAACAACCATTGTCTTTTTTAAAAAGGAATATTTTATTGGCATGACTAGACTTGACAAGAAGTAACGTTATCACAGATTATCCTCTTGCGGTAAAATTGGGGACAATCACACCTGATGGTCGTGCAGATGTCTTTTCTTATGCTGAAGACGAGATGGTTGAGGACCCGCACTTAGCTCAGCACTTGGGTCATTTTGGAATCAATATATCTCAGATGGAAAAGGTTAACCAGATAGATAGCAGATCTATGATAGCAAATCGTGTACCCCAACTAGATTCCTTTCTAGAGTATACCATTTATTTTTGGTGTATACTTTGCCAATTTTAGACCGATAAATCGATGGCTGAAATGGAAATAGATTTAAATCAACGCATGGGAGAATGGCTTACCTTACAAGAAGCTGGCACTCAATTGAAGCCGCTGTACGGGTCGGGTTACACAGGGTTCCTAAACCTTGGAAATTCCTGCTATTTGAATAGTATCATGCAAGTTTTGTTTTGTGTGCCATCCTTTATGAGCAGGTACTTTGTATGAAGATCAAAGCAAACAAAAACATTAAATGCAGATGTTTTTTTAGTGCAATTTTTAATCATTCGTTCTATTTTCGGTAGATTCGGTGGCAAGGCTTCCCAGTATTTCGAGCAGGCCACAGATCCTGCGAATGATTTCAATGTTCAAATGTGAGTTTTTGATGAAGCATTATTGTGATGTCTTGTGTTGATGCCTTTATAGTGTTTTGAATGCTCAGCTGGCATTATGACTGTAATCTTGTTGTATATGGCACAGGTCCAAGATATGTTTGGGTCTTTTGTCTGGAAAATACTCTGTCTGTCCTCCTGCGCCAGTGTTAAAGGATGATGGAACTGAAGCTCCGTCAGTTCTTGTTCCTGAAGGAATCAATCCGTCTATGTTTCGATCTCTTGTCGGTAAAGGCCATCCAGAGTTTTCTACCAAGCGACAGCAGGATTCGCAAGAATTCTTTCTGCATATAATTAATGTCATGGAAGTAAGTTCAATGCGAGAAAAAGGTTGTTATCCCTTTGTCAGTTCCAAGATGAAAATAAATTTTATTTATCTTAGCGCCACAGCCGGACTGATGCTAACCCGGCAGACGTATTCAAATTTCAAGTGGAGGATAAAGTCAAATGCGATGCATCTGGAATGGTGCGATACGCTTACAGAATTGAATATTGTTTACCTCTACCTATTCCTTTGGAAGCTGCTAGCAATAAAGAGGAAGTAGCAGCTTATGAAGCCAAGAAGTCGCAGGCTGAGGCCGAAGGCAAAAAGATTGTAAGTTTTTCTTGTTTTGGTCTTAATTATACCATAGTTTTATGTTCAAGTGATGTCATGAATGTTATTTTACTAAGTGTTCTCAATCTGTTATGTACATTTTCCAGGCCAATGGATGAGCTGGTGCGACCGAAAATTCCTATAGAGGCTTGTCTGGAATCTTTTTTAGCCAGCGAAACTCTTGATCCATTCTACAGCTCGGCAACCAAAAAAGTCGGTACAGCAAGCAAGTATGTAAATTAATGCATTCACAGTTACACTTTATTCTTGAGAGTCGAATTCGACTTTAGGACAATACTGATAAATTACGAACTAATTTGTAGGTATACAAGACTGACATCTTTCCCCGATTATCTTGTGATTCAGTTGAAAAAGTTTACAGTAGGCGAAGACTGGCAGCCCAAGAAATTGGATGTCACTGTTGACATGCCTTTTGACCTTGATCTTAGTGCACTCAAGGGTTATGGACTACAGCCAGATGAAAAAGAACTTCCAGAAGAAGTTCCAAAAGCAAAAGGTCAGTTGATGTGGTGCTTGTTTCTTTCCACCAATTACCCTTGGAACGCGTACAGCTAATTTAGCATTGATGATTGTGTTTTAGAACCAACTGTGGACGAAGCTGTCGTGGCACAGTTAGTTGAGATGGGTTTTCAGGCTAATGCTTGTCGCCGAGCAGTTATTACCACTGGTAACACCGGCTCAGAGGCAGCCATGGAATGGATCATGCAGCATTTGGATGATCCAGGACTAAACGATCCGTTAGAAGTTGATTCTGCACGGGAAAACTTTGCAGCTGATCCTGATGCTATCATGCAAATTATGAGTATGGGCTTTACAACAGAACAAGCCAAGAGAGCTCTGCAATCAACTGATAACAACGTAGAGCGCGCGGTTGATTGGATTTTTTCGCATCCGGACGAAATAAATGCAGTGGAATCCAATGGTAATGCCCCCAATATTCCCAGGCAGCCTGTAGATCCTCGTGCACTTCCACCTACTGTTACAAATGGTCCAGGACGTAAGTGACTATATGCCCTGCATATCGGTTTTCGTACGGATGACTAAATATTAATAAATGACGATGAATAATGTATTTGTTTTGCAGAGTATCAGCTTTTTGCATTCGTTTCCCACATGGGATCATCGTCTATGGTCGGCCATTATGTTTGTCACATTTTCAAGGACAACCAGTGGGTCATTTTCAATGATCACAAAGTTGCTGTGTCTGAGAAGCTACCAAAGGACCTAGGATACTTAGTATTTTTACAAAAGAATCTGATTTCTATCTGTATCCCCTGCCTCAATTTGTGGGAGGTGTTAGTACATTTTTATGCGCCGCTGGTGCATGGCGCAAACTGCTAAAAGCATTTTGATTAAAGTACTGTCCTTTATCGTAGCACGTGAACTAACACCAAGATGCGGCAAAAAATACAACTTAAAATGTTATTGTGTACTAGGAGCTTGTAAAACAGATTTTCAGTCACTTTCATACGCTTTGATCAGGCATAATGATTATTTTAAAAAGCTGTTGTGCAAATAAATGGCACTAATTCAGTCCTCATCTTATTTGAAACAAGATCTAGTGCAAGCTCTTAACTTTGATGTCACGATGGATCACAAATGGAGATTCAGATCGTAATTTTTTATGTGTGTGTACGGAAAACCTTTATTACGGAATAATAGAACATCGACGACTTACGTCAAAATTCAGCCAATTACAATCTACCATGGATTAGATGACTTTTCGTACCCACAAATGGTTGTCTACGACAATAAACGCTGTTCACTAGTTATAACACATGTTTACGCTCTGGCAGCCAATCCTTTGAGGTCAGCAATACATTTCCTGATATTCTCTTGCTCAGATTCAGCAGTTATGGATTTTGTCACTCGGCTTACAATCCAGTTCACCATGTGCTTCTGCTGTATGTTCCTCTCAACCTGCAATACGATTCATGAACTTTGGTTCTACATGTGATCTTAACGGGGCAACAGGTATTTATTTATCAATTGAATCTTACGTTTTGCTTTTCAACTTGATAATCCAACCTCCTCTTCACTTCGGTGTATGCTTGCATCATTCTTTCTCGGTAATTTGCCTCCAGCTGAAGTGCCACATTCTCTTTCTTGGCATCGAACAATACTCCCATGCCTTCAGCTTCGTACTGAGCCCTTTTTTCTGCAGCGATACCGTCTTCAGATGCCTTCACTGCAGCTTTTTTATTTGCATACAAAGCGTCGAGGTCTTTCTATATTAAAATGATTTACGAAATCGTTGAAGTTTTTCCAAGTCGTCCAGTGAACAAAACATTACGCATAGATCAATGTAAACCATGCCAAAAATTATCGTACCTGGATTTCACTGTCGAGATATTGTCGCACTGGCTGACCGAACTTTTTAATACCAATGTAAATGATGATAAACAAGCCTACACCATTCCAAAACTCGTGCTCAATCACCCAAATTTCCTTGCTCAGCAGGTAAGTAAGCAAGCCAAATCCGAAACAGTATCCACCGGTGTAACCAGTTTTCGGGTAAAAGAACTTGAACAAGTTGTCAGAAACGAATCCAAAACGGACTGGTGGACAATCTTGCACAGTTGGGCGAGGAAAGTTGACGAAATCCCGCTCAGGAGCCAGGTCAAAAGGTCCTTTGATTTGTTGTGAGCTTGAGGACGAAGCAGTGCATCTCACTAGTGATTGTGAGTGACCTGATATTCAAACACTTATTATATTCACCAAACAAAATGAAGGCACATGGCCACATGAAAAATTTGAGTCGGTCTACTTGCGTTACATGACATGGCGAGCACAGAAAACTCAAAATATCATTATTGTATAATCACAAATACTCAGTGTATTTTTACAGCATCACTTACCTAGGCTCTTTACACTAGAAGCTGCTGGCCTTACAAGTCTTGACAACATATTTGCTGTTTTATGACTCAAACGGTGTTTGCAAAATCAAAGGCTATCACAATTGGCTGCGCCCCTGGTTCAGTGAAAACAATGTATATTTATTACATAAAAACCCATCACTTGAAAAATATCATTATAGCCATGCCGGTTGCAGCTCTGATATCAATACCAATGCAAAGCATAAAACCTTTCTAAACGCCTTCAAAATTTTATAAACTAATTTACTTACGTTTAGCAGTTGCTGATCCAGCAGTCCGCACTCACTTTGCTGCAAATCCTAAGTTTTGCAATAAAATCTCATATGCTGCGTGAAGAGCTCGATCTTGTGATTCCTGCCCTATCGTATGTATGTACATCCGTGTTATAGATCCTGGGACACCATTTTGATTGCAATTCAAATATCGTGCCGATTTCCTTTGTCACATGATTCGTGAAGTACTTTTTTTATGGTAATGTGAACCAACTCGATGACTTCATCTTGCTCGCTATATTGTGATAGTAATCTTCAACTTCATTTGGATAGCTATAATGGGTTAATGTGAATGAACTTGAAAACGTATAAAGCAGTTTCAAGGGTTCTAATAAGTTATAGCTTTGATAACTGAATAAATAAGGATGACGATGTTATATAATGGAGATGAGTTCTCGGCCAACTATAACATTGAGTTGGATTACCGCTTGCTTGTACCGGCTGGTCTAATAGAAATGATCGTCATTAAACTGTGCGCTATATGATCTCCGTAGAAGTTTTGAGATCCCTTAATCTTAAGTTCCAGAAGAAGGAAAGATTTAAGATTATTCAGTCGGACCGTACCAGGTCATTACACTTGAATGCTACAGAGGTTTTGGAAGACTTAAAGAGTTCACTCGTTCTTGCGAGCCAAGAGCCAAATCATCTGACCGAAAAAGACTACAGAAATGCTGTAGCGTCATACGGATAAAGCATGCACTCACTCAGAAGCGTCTGCGAACGTTGCGTTGATGGAGATAGCGTCTGGCACTGAAAATTATTCTTACATGTAGCTGCCCTTAAAGTATTCATTTTGGGTTTGATCTATCTGGTTAGATGCATGCAT
>VRMD01001128.1:0-18778 GCA_009872375.1 Sminthurides bifidus
ATTCAAAAAGTTTGAATTTGAATTGTGAATTATGAATTGAGTTAGGCCAGACTGTTCATGCCCTGATGTAAATGGAATTTGATGAAATTAACTCCGATTGATTTTGCACATGGAAACGAAACCTGTAGGCTTAACTTACCTACTACGACTGTAATGAAAAGTAAAAATGGAGACATACGAATGTTAGATTATTTGGATTCAAAAGAATGTTATTACGCACATTCAGGTCTTTGTTTGATTCCGAACACAGCATCCAATCAATATTCATACCTCTCTTGTCTTGAAGGAATATTAGAAGCGGAAAATGTGGAACACTTGAGAAATGTATGTGAGTTTGAGTGCATTAAAAATACAAGAATGAGGATAACGAGGTTATCACCAAACAGAGTATCAGTAGCACATGCACCGACAAAGAGATTAAGAATTGAATGTAAAGATGGAAGTAAACAAGAATTACAGAGTACTCCAGAAAACATGGGAAATTTGGAAATAGTACTGGGATGTTCGTGTGAACGTTGGACAGCAAAGTTATAATGAGCCCGAAATTTCCGTGCTTTAATTTGGATATGGATGAACACCGTAATGTAACACATGTAATCCCAAGTCAATGGTTATCAATCCCTGATCTTATCGTTAATTATCTGAATACGACGGAAAAGAGACCAGCATTCATTAATACTACAGGTATAAACAACTCTGATTGGAAACTAAAAATGATTCAATCAATGCTCAATGAATCAGTTGAGATACCACCGACTCAGCCAACAAGTAATGACTTAGATATATTAAATACAGATGATTCTGATCACTGGATTATTAAAGAAATTCATGAAACATCATGGTTGACACACATAAGGATATTCGTGTTGACTTGTGTGATAGCTTGGCTGACATACGAACGGTTTCGTTTGATGACTCTGATGTCAGTTGTACTAAATGCACAAAGAGCAAATGCACAACAGAATAACAAAAGATGCATGAATTTTCCTTTGCACATAGAGATACTGATGTATGTCATGGGAGTGATACTTTCTATTTACTTTATACCGAAAATTGTCAGAGCAATGAATAACTATGTAGTCGGATGCGTAAGGGACAGAAAGATTAAAGATGAAATACAAAATGACGCTTACCGAAGAAACAATATGGACGGAGATCAACCGAGCACTTCAAAGACGGAGACCGCTCAAGATAACAAAGTTCCAAAAACAAAGCCGAGAAATTGAGGATATTTGTGAAGGTCGCTGTACAAATTTGCTTCTATAAATTCGAGAAAAACCCATCAATATTTTCATTTCAATTATGATTTCCAAGAGAGACAAGCTTATTGAGGAGTTGTTCGACTTTCAAGCAGAAACAGTACCAAGTAAGATGGCATTTCAAGCTGTAGTTCAAGTGGCAGACAAGCCTATTGTACGGTCTCATTTGAATTTATCCGATACGGAGGAAGAAGACTGCATCGATATTCACGTTTCGGAAAGAGAAGCTTAACACTCCACCGCCACCGAAAGCCGAAAGACACGTTAGTGACAAAGTGAGTTATGTGCAAGCGGCTAACGTTCCGGATGGAGTTGTGAGAAATGCGAAAGAAGTTCACATTCACTGTTCTGAGCAAAGCAATGTTGTGGTTGCTTTGGAAGAGATTGTTGAGAGAGCTGTACATACACTCATCCACAATACTCTTCGTACTCCAACCCGCGCAAACGTTTTACTGGTTGTAGCTATTGCCTATATCATCACATTAACATGAATGACAGCTCGTTCAAATGCATTTTGATTGGGCTTTCTGTCACAACAACAAACATGAAAATCGACCAACATCTTCGGCAGATTTGTTTCTCAAAAATGGGACATCTCTGGAAAGCGCGCCTTAAAACTCTTCGTACTTGTTCGGGTAACTCGGACTTAAACTTAATTATCTCTGCTTCTAAATGATAATTCACCTTCAAAACTTGACTACTAGGTAAGTGACTCTCCTTTTTTATAATTTTGTATCAAAAACCATCTCCTGTGTACATTTTCTTAGCAATTCCATCATTTTATGCAGCACACAATGCCCGGCGGAAAGGAGCTTACAATTGAAGTGAGGAAACTTATAGTGAAACTCCAAGAAAAAGGTGATTCTTACTTGAAAATCAGCAAAACACTTGGGATTCCTAAGTCCACGGTCCAGTATGTGATTAAAAGATGGAAACATGGAAATATTATAGTCAGTAAGAAGAGGACCGGCCGGCCACGAAAGACCACCACTTACATAGACCGACTAATTCTCAAGAAAATCAAGACTAAACGCAGTGAAACTACTCGCAAAATTAAAGAAGAGATTGATAAATACCATGGGGTCAAAGTTTCCAAGGAAACAGTTCGTCGTAGGATAAGGGAGATGGGGTTCAAGGCCCGAGTTGCCAGGAAGAAGCCTTTTGTCTCGAAGAAAAATCGGACTAAGCGGTACCAATGGGCTCGAACACACAAAGACTGGACTGTAAATGACGTGTTTTATTCACAGACGAAAGCAGATTCTTCCTTTTTGGCAATGATGGAATCACTAGAGTATGGAGACAGCCTGGAGAAGCTTACAGAAAAGAATGCCTAAGGCCAACCATTAAGCTCGGGGGTGGAAGTGTTATGGTTTGGGGGTCGATGTCTTGGGCTGGAGTTGGGAAACTGGCATTTATAGATGAGAAGATGGATCAACACCTTTACGTGGACATTTTAAAAAAGAATCTGACTCCATCAGTCAAAAAACTCAGGCTCGGCAGAGGCTGGATCTTTCAGCAAGACCTAGATCCGAAGCAAACTTCACGTACTGCTACCGAGGTTTTTGCTAGCCGTCGTGTAAAAGTGCTTCCTTGGGCAGCCCAATCGCCGGACTGTAATCCGATTGAACATTTATGGGGAGAATTGGAAAGGAGACTTGCGGAGAGGAAGCCTTCGTCAAAGAACGAGTTGAAAGAAATGCTGATGTCCGAGTGGGAGAAAATTCCACCTTCGTTCACTCAAAATCTGGTAGAATCTATGCCACGTAGGGTTCTTGCCGTGATAGAAAGTGGAGGATTGCCTACTAAGTGCTAATTAATTAAATATAATATAAATCTTTTGTCATGACTGTATCTACATTGCTTTAAACAACCAAAAGCTATTAGGTACGAAGATTTTTGAGGACAGAAATTTTGACGTTATTTAAATTAGCTTTAATTTTGTATCGTAATCAGTGTTATGGACCTTCATTGATGCCATTTCCTGAATCTAGAATAAAAACTGTACCTGTGATAAAAAATTCAGCTCGATATTATAATTACTGTTGTTGTTTAAATATGAGTTAGTCCGAACGACGCGGAAGTACGAAGAGTATTGTGGATGAGTGTAAAGCTTTGAAACGCTATGCGGACTTGTGGGAGAACAAACCCAAGTCACCGCCATCTTCTACGATTACGACTGATGCTCCTACCAAGAGGCAGACATCAGATCATCATGGATTTACGGAGGGTGAACCTACTCATCGGATCATGCAGACACACCGATTCCACCCATACCAGGATGGACCGTACCGACCCTACAGAGGACGATTTCCGAGTTACCGAGGACGACCCTACCGACAAGTGCAATGGGAGCGCAAAGTGGAAGAAGTTACCACAGAGGTTGATGAAGAGGGCAAGAAATTTGTGTTAGTTAAGCAATACATTTATAGGCGTGAAAATGTGTGATATGACTCAACAGTTCATGGTCACTTGGTTGTATAACCAAGACCTCTATTAGCTTAACCTTCTAGATTTAGATAATGTTTGGTATATAAGCTGGGTAAAACTCAGTAAACGGCAGTTCAGTCTTGACGCTGGAACTCACTGGTTGTCTATGAATGCTTTCACGAGTAGCATCAAGCATAGGCACATAACAACGCTATCCTCAGAGTAACGGGAAGGTGGAAAACGCCGTCAAGAAGTGTAAAAGCCTGATGAAAAAAGCTGTAGAAAACAAAACAGACTTTTACCTAGCTCTCTCAGACTAGCGGAACCAACCCTCAGCGGAATAAAACAATAAACAGGTCTTAACCAAAAATATGATGCCAAGGAGCTACCAGTCGTCAAGACCAAGACTGATTAGGCCCAAAACAAACAGAAGAGATTCTACGGAAAGAGGTCGAGAGACGTACAGGAGCTGAAGGATGACGATTGATGGCAAGAAGCGTAATTGCCCTCATACGAGGCTGCAAGAGGATGCGGAACATTTTGATGCTCAAAACCCCTTGAAAATTTGAAACAGCATTTGAATTTGGACGGGCAATTTTTGCGAAAAATTTTGCTTCAGAAAACATTATTTGACATTTAAACTGACATTCACTGTACCATTCACTGTTCATGAGCAAAGGTTCTGCCAAAAAATCAAAAGAAACCCAAGTTGGAACTTTGTTGTGACAGTCGTAAGCTTAATTTTAGGTTTAAGCCTAATCCGGTGAAAGTTTAATTATTGCCTGTTCTTTAACCCTAACGATTACGGTAAATGATTATGTTAATTTTGAACAATCGTTGCTAAGCAATTTCTCGAGCAATTTTTCGTTGTTCCAATAATTACTCATCATTACAGGCTAATCAATTTGTTGGAGAAACTTCACTTGAACAGACAGTAGTCAAAATTTGAAATCCAAAGTTACACGATTAACGGAATCCCAGTGGGAAAGTCAATTTTTGTTCACAGAATCCTAACATCACACCTGAGTTTCCCAACGGTGTCGTCAAGAAACTGCAAGTTTGATCTTTTTTGCCCGAAGCAGTGAATTTGTGTTAAAACCGTAAGTCATTAAAGGACATGGCAGACGTAACATTGAGAAAAAATGACTCCGCAGAATCACTACACGTGTCTCAGTGGCTCGATGGATTAACGTACGCTATCCATTGATGGAGATACCGGGCAGATGACATACATTTCTTATATACTACGTATAGATGGGGTTACGACAGGCGCTTCCTGTGTAGATAATTCTGTGTGGAGAGACCTTTGAGCCTGTAATACATGAATTTACATTTTTATTGTGCCAAATATTGAACATGCCATCTTGATGCATTGATTGCTGCAAAAAGAATTAATGAATGCATTACGGAAGTTATTGGTTACAACACGCATTTCAAGCCACAGCGGAATTCCTCCACTTATCATTCAGCATTTATTTACATGAACCAAAAAAAACTATTGCTGGGTCATAGCCTTACGACATAAAACCTGTGTTGTATCTTGTACCAATAAAGATGAAAATGTTGGATATTTAAAAAATATCTTTATCTTGAGTTGCATTTATTCTTTGATGTCATGATTACATTTTTTAAAGGCATCTGATACTATCATCTGAGAAATCACCTAGTCTTATATTTTGTGTGTTGCATACTAACTCACAATCGTAGGGGGACAAAGGGGATTAAGAGATACTATGTTACAATAACATCTTTATCGACTCTTGACGAAAATATAATGTTTCCAACAATAAGTATTTACGTTGATTCTATCTAACAAAACTAAACTCCATACTAAAGTGTACACACGTGACCAATGACAAGCCCATGCCCCTATGTAACGCCTAATTTTCATCACAAGACTCATCCTCGTCGCAAAGCATTAGATATTTCTCCGGCATTTCCATTCTTATGCGCTGATTTTCATCCTCACTGAGTGGCGACTTTCGCTTTTCCAAGAAGTGGGTTCCTATTAACAGCAAGTTAAAGTTGTTACTCATTCTTGTCTATTTGAAATCAATTAAGGGGACTTAGCTAACAACATGGTTACTTCATTTTCGAAAAACAACTTACAAGTTTTCTCACTTGCTCAGGATCCTCTTCGTTACTATAACTTGCCAGTAATGGCGTTAAGGGGCGACTTGCTGTTGATTTATCCTTTGTGGAGCCAATAAAATGGGGCAAGAGCAACATTGATTTTCATTGTGATTAAAAAAATTCAAAATAATCAATGATGGCCTGGAAGTATTCAACTGGAATGCATAAACTATTAACAGTGTATCTTTAGTTTTATTTGAAGTCTAGTTCTATGACTGTTGATGAAGCTGCCCAGATACTTGAAGACTTACGAGTTTTCTCCGTGAAGCGAAGTTTGAGGATGGGAAACTTTACTTCCTGGTTACAAATGCTGACCATACAGAGTAATCAACAATGTTAATGGGTTGTGTTGATGATGTTCTACGATGTCGAGGTCGTATCCTACATAAGATTGATATCATAGTATTTTTGTGGTACATGGGATGAGAAACCATTGGTTTATCCGGTGCTAGTTGGATTTCTTGTTGCAATTTTTTTCTCCAGCTAGGAAACATCAGGTCCAGAAAAAAATCGACGATTACAAATGGAGCAGGAGGGAGGGTAGTATGAGTCTCGATGATGACGAGTACGAAATCGAAGCAATTCAAGGCCTAACTATTCATCGATCTAGTCTGGAGTATTTGCAAGTCATCTTTTCGATCGAGTAAGTAAGTTTCGTGAAGTGAAAGCTTAGCCGTCTTTGCTACCCGATATTGAAATGAGCTTTTAGTTCTAGTGCCAACCAAGACAATTTGACTCAATTTTTGAATGACTGAAGTGTTAATGAAATGTTAATGTTTGATAGTGACTTCAGAGTGGCTGGTCGTTTCGTGGCATTTTTAGGATAATGTACTGTATCTTTCGATATTTAGAGTAGACTAGAACGTAAAAAGTTTCGAAATAATGCTTCCGATTTTGCAAAGACTGATGAGCTTAACGAAGTACCTTATTAAGGCGATACGTACGTACCGACTTCTTGCATTCACCATGTCAATAGATTTTGTTAGTCTCAGCAATTTTGGGTAGATGGACACGTCCGATCTTAATGAAAATTTGCAGAAATAATGTTCTTTTGCTGGCGGATGTAATGCAGAAAACCGCATGTCGCTACATGCAGTGGTTCCGGAGCTATTGCTCGACGCGCGTTGAGGGAAAACGAAATGAGCCCTTAAATTCTGTTAGCCTCAACTAAAACTAATAGTACCGCTTAGTGCACACCTATCAAATTCTATACAGAGATGAATCTTTGACCGAAAAATGTAATGCAAAAAACCGTATTCGATTTAGACCAGCGGTTCGGGAGATGTGGGCCAGAAGGTGTGTTTTTTGCGAGATAACAGGGGTAATCATTGCATATATACGGCAGGGGTAGCCTATTATGGTTCTATGATGACATGCATATCTTCGATGTTATTATTGTAGGGCGAAAATCAGTGAATTTATTGACACCTCATTTTGCAATTTGTAACCACATTATGCTTGTAAATCAAGGTTTAATAAAATTGAAATAGTTGTAAAAACTGTTAACCTCATCTAAAAAAAATAGAAGTACGAAGGCTTAATATATGAAAATTTTCACACATATGTAACTCGATTGTAATGCAAAAAACCGCAATCGATTTTGATGAGTGGTTCGGAAAATATGAACAATTAGGTGCGTATTTTCCGAGTTAACAGGGGTAATCGTTGCATCTTTTTTTCATATGCACCTTCCTCCCCCGGGTCATCACATTTTACATTTTTACTCAAAATGTGAATTTTAACTCGAACTTTAATTAACGCATACATGAGATTTACGAAGTATCGCCTTCGTGGGATGGCTAACCATCTCTGGTTAGTATTTATTTTACCATTGCTATACCCGTGGCAAATTACGTACACTACCAATTTGTATTACAACAAAGTATCCCCGACTGAATAGGCCCTTTGTGGTAGCTAGGCTGTGACTGAATTAAATGTAGTCCTTTGTACAAAGTTTGTTGTTGATGAATTTAATTTACATGGCTGGAAAAATGTGATGACGAATGCTCCTTAATAAATTGCACCGACGTATAGGAACATTGTGTATTTTAATCTGATCGGTGAATTTATTGCGAAGTAAGACCATCATGTCTGGAACTGGACAAAAGAAATACAGTTCGACTAAAAAGTTGTAATGCAGTTTTGTGACAATTTTATCCTAGTAGCATAAATTGTAACAAGGTCAGAAGAATAGTTACCGTACCATTGGCGAATTCCGTACAGTAGCGCGTCATTATCAAAATCATCAGGGCTGAGTATTGCTATTGAAAATAGGGCGTGCCTGATATTGAAGCCAGATCCTTTAATTGCCTGATTTCTATTGGCTGAAGCTGCAACCGCTGAGGGAAAAGAAGATCCTTCAACTCCGGGTGAGATATCCACATTAAGTTGATTTGGAACATGCGGAAAATGCTTCGAAAAAGGGCATGGCTTCATAATCCATTGTTATAAAGGTAAAGGGTCGCTTTGGCTTCATGAACACTCGCTAGTGGTGCCTCTGTGAAAGTTTATTGTTGAATTTCTTTCTGAAAAGTCGGATATCACGGTTCCCCTCTTGGATCCTTTCCAGCTACTCATAGAATGCAATCAAAAATTGAGCTTATCAACTACTGTCCTCAATTTCAAAATTATACTGTTAAAATACCTCAGTCCACGGATTCGAAATTCTACATTGGGAAATATTTCAAGGTTTCCCAAGATGAACGCGATTTCATTGTCATCAAAAAATAAACAATAAATGGGTGCAGTGTATCCTTTGACAAGTTAGAAACAGCATTTCCTAAATTCGGGCATGCCTCGAATTTATCCTGGGTTAACGCCCTTGAAGTTGTGGCCACCATGAAACATGTCGAACCCCTTTCGAATGGTCTAGTCCGTAACATGTACAGGATAAAATTTAGACCATCTCTTCTCGCTCCGTCCCCTTCCCATGACATGAACAAGCAGGTGAGATTATGATCGATTCGATCGCCATTTAGCGCAGAAAGGATCACGGGTTCCAAAGAGGGGCCCCTGTGCTCTCGTGTCTCAAGACAAAATATGACAACAAGTGTCTCAATGGATCTTCTCTTCCAATTCCTTTTGCTCGTTCGTGAAGGACAACTGGAAATGGGATCTCTTCGTGCGTAGGATCGGGGAACAGAGTACTAGACATTGCTTCCAGAAACAATTTGACGTCTGCAAATAAAATTTCCCCAGCGAAAAACGGCATTGTAAGACAAAAATGAAGTTTTTGAGGTTCAAAAATAACCCAACACATTGTAACATTGTTATAATAAGACTTAAGCACATACTTCCAAACCCAGAGACTTCAATCGTTGTCGTAAGTACTTCCTCGTCAAATACGTTTGTGAGTGTCGGGATTGGAATACCACGCCCAAGATTCAGCATTGGGACGTTTCTGATCGTTGCATTGCCTTCGTTGTCTTGTGGCGAATTCTCTCGGATTAAATGTTCTTGCAGCAAGTTATCATTATTCCAGTCTTCCCCGGAATTCACGTGGTCGTTGCTGTCAAGGGTTTCATTGTTTTCATCTGTGTTTCTACCGTCACATTGTGTCTGTCCTCTATTAATCAACTTCTCTTGCATACCGATTGAGCATTCACGATAATTATAAAACGAATTCGAACGTGGAATCTCATCACGTGATGATTACCTAAACTCTTTTTATGATTCCTATGAGCTTACATGTTGAAACTGGTTCATCGGTGTAATGTACACCATTATCTTCCCGAACTGCTTTATATGTTCGTCATTATCAATTGTCAGGAGCTTCACGTGTTTGGTCCTTCCTGCCTTCATGTATGTGTTGAACGTGAAAGGACAAGTCAGCATAAGAAACATTGTTTGAATTTCATCCATCATTTCAGCGAAAGTAAGTCAGCTATCTACAAATCACAAAACCATGAAATCCATTTGCAGTAATCGCATCGTATCACATTATACAATGATGAATATAATCCTGGCCCAGGAACTCATGACATGGTTATGTCCGTGTCATTGGTTTTTCTTCTAACGTCATTTGCTGACCCTGGAGTAGGTACGTGCCCATTGGTAACTGCATTGTTTGAGGGGTTCCCTGCTGGCGTTGGCCAATACCCTTGGTTAGAAGACGGTATTCCGGGCCGTTGTCTAGATTTGCTTGCAGCACTTTCTGAAGTGCTGGGTCCAGCAGCTTGGCAAAGATTATCTGCAGTGGATAATCCTTGTGCTTGGTATCGTTCGACCACAGCTGTGACCAGCGGAGAGGAATATCCTTGCGACGAAACTCCTCGAATTGGCGTACCTGTTCGACATTGATATGATAGAAACTTTCGCTTACGACACTACATTGCACAACATTGTTGATATTGCTAAATTGAACTTCATTTTCCCTTTAACTTACGAAATACATCACGAAAAAGTGGCAAACTGCCAGCGGGACTGTTTTCATTCTGTTGTGATATTGTAGTTATCCCTCTGAAACAGGGGTAAAAACAAGTCGATTTCATTATTTTACACGAAATGCGTATTCACTGTGCTAGTTCGTCCTATTTACTGGTTACATTTCAATCTAATCGATGTTCATCTTTTAATTTAACTATTCCCCCTACTTTGCTGATCTTAAGTATGTCCAACTGTGCCATACTAGTCCCTACTGAAGCTACGTGATAGTTACGAGTTGTGCACGCCTTTCTAATGTAAACGGGCTCTGCGCGCCTGGCACGCCGTTACATGCAAATTGTAACGGTCAACAGCCAAAACGTTAAGTTTCCTTTCGCATCATTCAGTTTCACGCACACTGCTAACTCCTATTTAACTGATTGACTGCGTGCTGATCAAAAATTTAACGACCGTAAAAATGAGCCAAGGTCATTTTAGACAATGATTTTTGCCACAAAAGTATACAAGACCAACGCCTCCGAAGCAATTGCGCCTTCATTGTCTGGTTGTCCCAACTGAACTTCCCAACACATCCCCACCTGTGAGGACCGTTTGCAATATTCCCACCAGACAAATTTGGCCGAAATAATATAAGCATATTAAATGTTAAGGTCAACATCCGGAAACAGACGATGTTTTCCTTTGTAAAAAAAATCTTCTTGTTCTGAACGTACACTCGCGGTTAGGAAACGGAACGATGAGGAATGTTTTTTTTCTACGCGGAAAACCGGTGGCAATCGCTTCGTTCCAAAAGTGAATGTTTTTCCGTGGAGATTAATGAGTTTCTCAGCAAAGAGAAACATTCGCTAGTCGATTCTTCCCCACAGTTGCATGAGCGGTCGTTCTATCCTGCTGCTTGATGGTCAACTTTTGCAAGTGTAAGGAAAGATCGCCGATACATGTTCCGCAACCTTCTCTTTCAGTAGGAGCATTCCGTAGTTCTATTTCCATTACTCTGCAGTATTTAAAATAACATGAGCATTAACCGTCCCTTAGGGAAACATTCACTCCCTAACGTCTTACCATTGAACTCGTGCAGAATTGCGGGACGATGGCGCTTTACCTTTAGAAGAAAGGAAACTTTTGGTGGCGAAGTGAACTAAAATCCCATTTGGCCCTTTTTTAAAAGCACGGAACGTACTCATTACGTGTTACTGCTCAAGAATTTTGCTCGCAAAGACAGCAGTTGCGATCTCAGGTTTCAGTGCTGGCTCGTTTCTCAATTCTTCTACTAATTAATCTGAAGTGGTGAGTGAAATTTATAATTTAAATCTGTGTGTGTAACGTGTGAAAAATTACTTAAGTTAACAGTTTGATGGATTGTCTATAAGGGATTGTCGTTTCACACCTACTAGGATTATCAGATGCCGAGGATGACATGTTGCTGTAATAACTCGTTGGTATTATTTTCAGGTTCCGAGTCTTTCATTATTTCTTTCCGCAAGACATCAGCCGGGGTAAACTCAATTTTTCAAACATGGGTCAGATTCACTTCGTTGTTGTTTCAACTGTCAGTTAATCTTGTGTAATTCATACTCAATGTCAAACTTCTTAAATGATTCTTTTTTGAACGCAGAAATATGGGCATCTACAAGCAAGGCCATCTACATCCTGCTAACCCACATTCGATAACGTCGCAACTACAATCTTCAATGCCATGGGGACCCTCAAATATGGACTGCAGTCACGGATTAAAGAGGAGATTTTCTCGAATTCAGCGTTTTAACTGAAGCTTTGAAGCAGCGCAGGGACCCCCACAAGTACGCTTATGAGGAGGAGAAAGCTCACAAGTCTGCTAGAATTAGGTGCAACTTTCAGTCCACGATGTAAGTTATTTTTCGACAAATACTATAAATATTGATTATTGACCCGACTTGAAGTTAATCCTGGTTCTACTGTCGCAGCCGTCGTCGTATGATCGAATTGAATGTGCCCAGACCAAATGAACCCATTGATTCACCCCTAAATATTCCTGTAGTAATGGTGAATACCTTTTCCTGCCAAACTTGGTGCCATCATCAAGTATTCCAGGAAACGCGAGAAACAAGGCCTTAACGTGATGCCAGACGGCATTTTATCCGGCAGACAGTAAGTTTTGGCAATCAATTCATTTCATCACAACTGCAGTTAAAATTTAATTAATTTTCAAGACCTTACTGAATTGCTTTGTGTTTTCAAGGCTTTTCCCTATTACCTGGTGTACTGAAGGGTATACAATGTGACTACTGCGAAATGGCGACATGATGAGCTGCCAGAATCATTGGCTGATGTGGTCGAAGCTGTCCGTCTACAGAACCTGCTAGTCTACAGAAGAGAAAAGGCAGCCAATTTTATAGGAATAAGATTCCTTAAGAGAAATTTTACCTTATAAGTCATACTTCTTTGTTGTTCAATAGTTACTGCAGTTCGTAATCATTTCTTGTATTACTTTATCTGTAATTATATCTTTTGATCCTAATTCTTGGGACTGTATTGTAGTTGACTTGGACGCTGACACTTATCGTGTTATAATACATCATCTGGATATAGGATGAAAAAACAATGATGACTCTAGGCATGTATTCTATGTTTTTTTGCGTTTCTCCTAGCCTTAACCTTTTTCTAGTATTTATCTGAACTGCAGTGCTATTTTGCAATTAATCTACAATGTATGTTTACGTTTGAGCGCCCTGCTCGTAGCCGCTATAATTGTATTTTAACAACAGCAATAATCTGTAATTTGTTATGATTGTACTGCAATTTATAGTTGCTGCAACATAACTATTTTGGAAAACGACTGTACATCATTGAATTTAGTGGTTTTATGTTCATTTTCTGTTCTGTGATTTCTTTTCGATTATTATTATATGTCTGCATGGTTCATAAATTCATCATTGCACAGCATATAAAAATGCATCGTAACTCACAGCAGCAGATGACGATGTAATTGAATGGTCAATATTGTATACTTATTCCACGTTTAGCATTTCATCATTCCACAATGTTTCATTTTGATATGTTCTCCCAAGTTGACTACTGCAGTCTTGAAGCACGATGCATCCTGCATGGATAGCGAAGGTTGTGTTCTTAACCGGAGAGTACCATTCACTTTCCGAACATAGCGCAGCGTCGTAGTCCTTAGTGTTGGCTCCATCCTCAGATCGCACCGTTCGTTTTCTGAATGGTGCTCTCCATTTGATTCTTAGGGTTTATCTCTGCCCATTTTTTAAATTTTATTCTTCACTATTCGTGTAGTGAATAGTGAATGGGTCTGGTGAGTTTCACATCCAATGGATCGTTAATTTTCTTAACATTCTGTTGTTAATTGCTTTCACATCCCCTGGATCAGCCAAAACTCAAAAAATACAGTAATTGGTGTGAGAGGTAATTGTGAGAGGTTGGAAGACTTGATTAAGCTAAGCACAGTTACATACTCAAAGATGGACCCAAGTATTATCCAGTTGCTGGAAGAAGGGAAGATTAATTTTTTCACGTTTGCACATGCAGCTGCAACTGATGAAGAGGCAATTAAGGCGGCTGAGGAAATGGGACTGGTGCCTACGAAAGCGTATTGCATCAAATGCACCGCGGAAATGGGAAAGGTAATGAAGTAGGAGTAAGAATATTACACTTGTTACGCAAAATACCATCGTGGCCGGGGGTCCAGACTGCAGGTCTGGGTGTTTGGTGGTATTAGTAGGCTAACCAAAAGACGATTCGTAGTCAGAATCACGCCGAAACAATTCATTAAACAACTGTAAATTACTGTATTTTTTGAGTTTTTTTATGTCCCGTCTACCTTACCTTATCACTATAGGGACGTGGTAAGCTTTTCGGGACAGGCCTGCGTTTCATGGCTACATTACTTATTTTGATATCACATTTTCCAGACAAAAAAAGTGCACATGAACAGATGTTACAAACGATTGAATACAGTTGAAAGCGAGAGTTACGTTACAATTTTTACACAAATAATCGGTATACTCTTGTCATCGTTAGAGTAAAATTATGTCTGACGCCATCTACATTACGCTGTTAGAACATGCGATTTACTGGTCTCTCTGGCGCTAAAGCCTTCGCATTTCTCATAAAAACTATGGAGCGTTTCCCGCATTATCTACATGGTTCAGCATTGTTGCAAAATTCTAGCTTTTAACTTGCCATTACATTCCTACAAGCTAAAATCAGTGATACTGAAAATTGAATATTTTCAATGTTCGAAATTTTATTAGATCGTTATATTCTCAGTTCCCGAACGTCTTGCCGCATTAATCGTCTGTGTTAGGACCATGTCTCCCAAGATTGATGTCAACATTTGCTATGTAGCTAAGCGCTTAAATGAAGGAGCCACGTATTCAGTTCTGGCTAATGAGCTCGGAGTTTCCAGGATAATAGTGGCTAGAATTATCAAGAATTCACAGTTGCAGGTAAGTTTCTTTTGGGTTCGTGGTAACGTACGGTAAGTGTCGCATGTAGGATGTGTAAGGCGCTTTCATTTTAATGCTCTCATTCCGGTGATTTGCAGACAAAGATAAGAAACGAATCCGTGCAAGACGAGCAGCTTCTTGATGTCATTAAATCTATCAGCGCTAAGTTTCCTACAATGGGTTATGAGATGATGTGGACCAGTGTTCGACGTTAATGGTAGCTCGTCAGACGAAATAGAGAGCGGTAACTTCATTTACTTGTTGATCCTGAGGGAGTGTATGCAAGGTTTCAACGTATTCGAAAAACTTGTCTGATACCATATTCCGTCCCTTTCACTCATTACCTGTGGCATATTGATTCGAATTTAAAGTTGGGCCCGTAAGTTTTTCCCAGATATTGTATGCTACATCTCCCTTTTTTACTACTGGGGAATCAAAAACCTGACTGATTGTGGTTTATTTCTATCAAAATGTTATAGGTGGGGTTTTGTAATTCGTGGGGCCATCGATTGCTATTCAGGAACTGTAGTTTATCTTAGTATTGGAGATGACAATCGACCTACGTCCCTTTTCCAATATTTTTTGAAAGGGATAAATGATTACACCATTTCCTTGCGTACTCGCACAGACAAAGGCAACAAAAACACTTTCATCGCTCAGTCCATGGTGGACATTAGAGGCGAATCCTTAAAACCACATCTGACGGGATCTTCGGTGCGCAACCAGAGGTAAAGTTCATGTAGCATTTCCAGGAGCTGTCTGTGGCTCGTAGTCGCAATTGTTATGAGAATGAATGGGTTACATACCTGGATGTGAAAAATAATGACGATGACGGAGCCATTTCGTTTGAAACAGAAACAGGAGATTGCAGCCTTTTCGCAGAAACGCTACTTTCTTGGTTTTTTTAAAATAAATCTCCTAGACAGGTCAGAAGGTCAATGTCAGTTTCCGCTAGGACTTTTGAGCGTAGCTGCGAATGCTTGATGATTCAGGAGTACAACTCAATGACTCATAAAATCGCGGCAAATCCGAACAAGAGGGATTGCATTTGGAATAGGGGGGCCAACCGTCTAGTTCAAACTAAAGGACTAGGGGGTTAGAGTGGAGAGTACAGTAGAACCCCGGATTAACGGACCTGCGATTTAACGGAAACCCGCTTTTAGCGGCCAAGTTCCCAGGAACGGCCGAGCTCCGTAAGTTTATAATGGGAAAGATTTTCGATTTAATGGAGTACGTTAAATGGGGTGCTCCAATTTAACGTACGGATTTGTACGCCCCAAAGCATTGAAACGCATGATTTTCATCTTCGATTTAACGGACAAATTTTTCAATTGTTAGAATGGATCCAGAAAATTCCAAATTCAAGAGTTTAGTTCACTATTTAAGAAAAATTACAATAAATGAATGATAGTAAATCGAGAAAAAACAAATAAATGGCTAAGACCATTCTCAATATGGCAGAGTCGAGACAGATTACAGACTTGAACACCTGCTGGTCTTTATAGTTTGGATAAACGACATTTAGTAGCTTATATGAACTTAAGTCCGAAATCAAACTAACTAGATGTAGTTTTGATAGCTAAAATCAGTCTCAGATAACAAAGTTCTTTGTAAAAACCCCAGTTTTCAAAGTTACAACTGGTCCTGGCAATGGTACCACCACTATTAATTTTGAGTACATAATGACCTGAAGCATCCCGCTTTAACGTTCCTGGTACGTTAATTCGGGTTTAATGGATACCCCTCTTTAACGTCCTAATGGGCAGGAACCGTGCGAGTTCGTTAATTCGAGGTTCTACTGTATAACCACTCATGAGGGGGAGAACGGAGAACTATGCGTAAGAAGTATGCAGTATCCACTAATTAAACGTTACTGTATATTTTCCCACTACAGAATCCAGAATAAGGGGAAGTGAATTAGAAATGGGGGTCCAGGATTGGATTACGCGTAACAACTAGGATATAAGGGCGATGGTTGTATTGTTTTTACTTCCAACCATGCTAAATAACAATAACCTTCTTTTAAACTACCTATACTATTATATTCGTTTCGCTAGTGTATTACAGCGTTATACGGTTTATTTAAAAAATTATTTTGAATATGGTATTACTGATAAGTGTAGCACATTAAATCATTTTAACACTGCAGAATGCACGAGTGTTTAGATTTGTCTCTACCTCATTGCATCCAAAAACCAAGGTTTAAGACGAACGCTTCTCGTATTTTCATATGACTTGTCATCATGAACTCCAGAATCGTCTGATTCGCTGTTGTATCATCATTGCCATCAAAGGCATGATTGGGGTAATCGTCGTCACTGTTCTCAAACATTTCCTGCTCTGATGCCCCGAAAGAACCAAATAAGCGCCAATACGGATCTAGCACATGTTCTTTGTTTTCTTCCAACCACAAATACAATCGATCAATCGTTGCCTGCCGCACTGGGGACCACAGGATCCTAGCAGGAAGCTGCAGACAAGAAAGACAACAACAATGTAACTCATTAAGATCAGGCTCAGCATTATCGAATCACATGACACATCGAAAAAAATCTTATGATTAAGACTCACCTTGAAGCTAACGCGTTGCATGGTTGTGTGGACGAGAAAGCTCCGACGGCATTCTGATTCGTGAACCAATGCAGCTGTGACATCGTCGTCTCCTCCCTGCAATATTGCTAAAGAAGGTTCATTGAAAAGAATGCATATTTGACCACAGTTAGCTCTGAGTACGAAATAATGATCACGATTCACGATGAAAGGTATCGAAGCAAACATATTTGTAACTCACCAAAGAAAATGTCCACTGTCTTGTTCAAAATTGAAACAATGCATGTCGAGGTTCTGGGGAAGTGGCTTTTGAAACCAGGCTCTTTTATTTCTTGCATCCGCCGTGAGACTCAATTTGTCACCACAACAGCGGACCTTCGGGCTACCCGACACCTTGACCGGCAAAGAGATGACCATGATTGTCAAGAATTTGAAGACAATGGAACTGTCAGAGAAGATAGCTAATCTGCTATCTCTGTTGTGCTACAATGACATTACCAGGGCATTACTGCTGGAGGATAACAAGTCCAACACAATGAATGAAAAGCAAGGGGAAGCCGTTGTTGTAAGTTCTTTTGTCTGTATAATACAATTTTGATGTGTACACTATATAAAAAGCAGAAGTGTTACGTTCACGTAACAAGTTTATTATGTCTCCTTGCAGGAAGCAGCTGTGCGTTTTGTGAATGTGGTGTCAGTAGTAGAGAGAGCCAGTGATGTCATACTAAAATTCGGAGGAAGTGATATAGTATATGATATAGTATAGAGCTCGCAATTTCATTACGATATTAGTATGATATGATACGGGTCAGTGTCTGAATTTCGATATAGTATATGATATAGTACTAAAATGAAATGATATTATTTAGTATGGATTTAGTATGAAATTTCTGAAATTACATTCCTTCACTAATTCACATCCAGTTCTTAAACGTTCAATATTCAGGAGTACAAAATCGGAGGTAACTAAATTTGAAAAGCAGAGCTGACTAGGGAACAGCTTTTAAGAAAATTTCTTAATTAAGTCGCACAAAAAAACCTCATTGACAGTTTTAGCGGATAGACCATTTCTCGCATCCGACACAATAATAGACACCTGAGTTACAGGAAGAGAAAGCATGGTTTGCGCTGCATCCTTCAGTGACAAGAGAGAAGACGACCCTGTGAATTCATATTACCACTTGAATGGATACTGCAACTCATACTAAAATTCACAATTTTAGTATAATAGTATACCCCAGTGGGATTTTAGTATGAAGTATGATATTAAGTGGGAGGCATCCATTTTAGTATAGTATTTAGTATAGTATGGAGTGGCCAAATAATTTTAGTATGATATGATATGTCATTTCGATACGATATGATACGGCAGCACTGTGTGGAAGTCTATGGCATGAATATTATTCAGCAGTTAGATTTTTTAGTTCCGACTCAGTTTGGTGTGACTTCATTCTCTAGGATGCCGACGGTTGTCGAACGTCATAGCCCTTTACCAAGCTTATATTTTAATTATTTTGGGTATCAAATTCAAAATCAATTCGCATACCGAGGTCTTGTGAAAAAAATTCGACAATACAATCG
>VRMD01001129.1:0-18777 GCA_009872375.1 Sminthurides bifidus
ACTTGCAGATTCCTCGATTCCATACATGTGAGACTCGTGACTCATGCGACTTTAAGTGAGGGTAGACAGAGTAGGGTATAATTCTCAGTAATGTATTTACTGCCTACTGAAGACGCTTAGGAAGCAGGATTAAATTCCTGTTATCAGCTTTTATCTGATCGGCTCTCCTTCGCTCATCCCCTCAAACTAGCACTGTCTGAGAAAAGCTTCATCCTTAATACGGGGTGTCTGCACTGGATTCATGACTGGAAACAACTGCACTAAAGGCGCAGTAAAGGAGCAAAAAAATACTTTGTTTCTTCATTTCTCCAGTTTCGAGTCAGGTGTGTGTCGCGGTAACAAGTGCGTCGGGAGTGTCATCCTCGTGATTTTCTCCGTTGAATTGTTAAATCACAGATCATAGCCTAACCATGGATCCGGAAAGTATGCGATGGCTTGCTGTGGAGTTTTTTAATGTCGGTGCTGTTAAATTTGGCTCTTTCAAGCTCAAGAGTGGGATCTACAGTCCAATTTACTTCGACCTGAGGGTGATCATATCCCACCCCCGTCTCATGGTGAGTCTTGGTGACAAGCGAAGATTTTCATAACATGGTAGCCACTCGCACTGGTTACCAGGGTTACCAAAGGGTGTTACAAAATAGCAACATAAGTATAAGAATAGGATGATAGACCTGTAGCACAATCTTAAGGATTCAAAACTGACTTTTGCATTTATTGACTCTTCTGTTGCAGCGAGAGGTTGCGGAAATGATATGGAGGGAAATTGAGAAGAAACAACTGCAGTATGATACAATTTGTGGCGTCCCTTACACAGCCTTACCAATTGCGACCTTGGTATCAGTAAATCATGACATTCCGATGGTTTTGAAAAGGTAAGTGGTATGGTTCTAAATGAAAACCTCAGCTTCAGTAGTGTTCTATCAATTGGTCGTAGGCATTAAGATGAAGTCCTTTGAAATGACGACGTTGCCATTGGAAACGGAGACGTATACTTTCTATGCATGCGGTTTACTAATATTACATAACTTAACTCTAAACTCATACTTGGTTGTTTTATGATTTAAAGGAAAGAAGCTAAGGCTTACGGTACAGGGAAGTTGGTAGAAGGTGACTACAAGCCAGGACAACGCTGCCTAATATTAGAGGACGTGGTTACTACCGGAGGGAGCATTTTAGAAACGGCTGAGGCCCTGAAGCAGTACGAGTTGACGGTAACTGATACAATTGTGATTCTCGATCGAGGAACAAGGGGGAAATGAGAACCTGAGAAATCATGGGATCAAAATGACATCCGTGTTGCAAGTTCATCCAATGTTGGCCACACTGGAAAAGGAAGGGTGCATTACGAATGAACAGAGGAAAACGGTTGAGAATTTCCTAGACCGGACTTCGGATAAGTTCGATCCGAAACTGGATCAGATTTTCCGGCGGAAGCTCATACCAAGAATGACTTGCAGCATGTCCAAGAAGTTGCTCCGACTCATGCTGAAGAAACGGACGAATCTGTGCCTGTCCGCCGACTTGCCGAACTGGACTCAGGTTGTAGAAGTTGCCAGAAGTTTGGGACCGTATCTCTGCGTTCTCAAAGTTCACATAGATACCCTCAACTTTGAGACATATGGCCAAGTGGTAGAGTTCAGGACTCAGATCAAGGAGTTGGCTCGTAAGTTTGAATTTTTGATCATGGAGGACAGAAAATTCGCAGACATCGGTTCCACGGTGCAAAAGCAGCTGACATCAAAGCCGTTCGAGATCAACCAGTGGGCAGACTTAGTTACGGTGCACAGCCTCCCAGGTCCGGGCGTGCTGCAGTGCTTTGAAGGGCTGAGGGAGGACATTGGACTGGTTGTGATTGCGGAAATGAGTTCCTCGGGGAACTTGATGAGCAAACTGAGCGAATACAAGGCAGAAACTCTGAAAGTGTCAGAAAGTTTCGATAAGTTGGTCGCTGGATTTGTTTCCCAGTCCCGCGTGAAGGGAGAGCGGAAGGACAGCTTTTACCTTCAATTCACTCCAGGTGTGGCCTTGTATGATGACAAAAACGGGGATGGATTGGGGCAGCAGTACTGTTTCGTCGACGACGCGATCATAGATCGAGGAGCAGACATTATCATTGTGGGACGAGGCATTCTCAAATACGCCCCTGAGCAATGGAGAGAAGTCACTGAAGAGTTCCAGTCCAAAGGTTGGGCTGCCTTTGTTCAAAACTTGAAACAAAATTACCCAGATAAATAACCGCAATTCAGCCTCCACTTGTGTGCAGCCGTGAGCCGTACGTATTCTCAAGAGACCGCAACTTTTCAACTAACAGGGCAGCAAACATGAAGCCAGCTCTTGACAGATCCTTCACTTCCTTTCAGACTCGTTCTTCCTCTCATTTTATTCCTGAGATGTTCAGCACCAGGGACAGTTGACTGTTTTCATTTTCCAAATTGTTTCTATCAAAGCATGTCATGCCTACTTCGTTATGACAAAACTTTTTTCAAGTAAAGCTTCATTTTTTAAACAGCAATTATTTCCCATTTCGTCACCTATTTCTCAATTTTTCGTTTGAGAAACAAGCATTCAGCAAACACTCCTACCTTGCCGGTGCAATAACCAGAAAATATGTTTCCAACAGCAACCACGATCTGAAAATCTCAACTTCAATCCGATCAATAGCAGCCATTAACTTTTAACCAGGCAAAATCCAGTTCATATAAGATGAGCATTAGTTTACCCCCTGTGGCTGTTAAGAGGCAAGGTTTCTTATGCCCCGGGCAATTCCACGAAAATATAATACCTTGAATTCTGCTGTAGACTCATCTAGTAAATGTAGCAGACGAGCATGTGTAAAATCGACTTCCCATACTCTAATTTACTGTACGGGAAATTTTTCTCAGTGGTTGTACATACGTACATATGAATACATCAGTTGCGGCGGATCGTTATACAACCTCTGATTCCATAAAAGCTCGGAAGGAAGGAAGGAAGCCAGTTAAGTATTTAGCATCAATATTTAAAATTAGAACTAATTAGCTACAAATGAATTGATTAATTTAATTACGCCGACGCGTGAATCTCGCAAAGGACTTCGGGCACAAAACGTCAGCATTACTACAAAGGATTTGCGAGCAAAGGAGCTTTTCTTCTCAAGAAAGATAAGCTGGAGTCTCAGGTGGTGGAGGATTTGGCTCTTCCTTCCATCTGCATACTGGAAATAATTTCCTGCCAAGTACTCTGGAAGGAAGTCATTAGGCGAAATCTGCCTCGTTATATTTCCAGATGCGAGGTGGCATAATAGGCTTCAAGCCGAGTCAATCATGAATTATGAGAAGGCAAGCGTGATTTCAGACTTGCAAAACGAAACTCGCAAGCTAATCCAGCGCTCGCACTGCCCCCGGCCACAGCTCCGCCGGAAGAGGCAAGAGACGAGGTACGGTGTATGTTAGTGCACTTCGGGCCATCAATCTTACATTTATTAAAATTTTTACTATTGAGGATGAGGAGGGAGGAATGAGAGAAGAGGACGAGGCAGAGCCAGCCAAAGCTGCAGGCGGAGAGTAAGAAAAATAGTCGTTGCAGCAGCAACCCGACCAGAGCAGAACAAAAGGCAGACAACAGGTACCCGGACCCGGACCTCTTCCGCTTCTGGTCTCCTTTCTGTGCCAGAGGAAAAAAGGCATATTGAAATAGAACAAGCCTCCAGGTTTCCATGTCTGCCGTTAGCGTATGAATGTATTAAGGATTCTGACAGAGGGAAAATAAGATGAAAGGGGGAGGGGGCAGAGGGAAGGAGGAGAAGAAAAGAAAGTCAGCAGTATTTGTTACTATCTGAGGATGGCGAAGGATCTCACCTTTGTCTCGCTTTGGATTTCGGACTGCTGAGTGGGCCATAAGAGTAATAGTAATGATGTAATGCTGAAAGGATAAATTGAGATGCGTGGTATATTTCTGTTTGAGTGATCCATGGATGCTGAGGCAGGTTTCGGCGGTGGAGCGAGTGAATAGCTGTTGTACGCAGTTTTCAACGGTGTGCACGCCGCACGGAGGAAGAAAGTAAGTCGGTGGGTCGGTCGGCTGGCTGGGTAGTGTGTACATGATAAAAGATACACGTCGGAGAAATCTATCTGCCAGTGTCTCTATTTTCTTCCGCGCTCCAACTTCAGTCACGTTCAAGCCAACGCTATAGAGGAAGTGAGGTGGGACTGGAGAAAACAGTCAAATGATCTACGGTCCTTTTAACTCCAGCCCGTAGAGCTACAAGTGCTAAAGTAGAGTTAGGACAGGCTTCAATGCTCCGCACATCTGTGCAGTCAGAGCCGGAGTAATACGATATTTTCCATCCTTCCAGCCTCCTTTCGCTTTCTTAGTTTTTGCTTCACTACTTTTAATACATCCTACCAGCAGGCTAGTGGTTCCTCTCTTCCAGCCCTTTCTTGTCGGTTGATTTTCCTTCAAATTTTCTTTTCTTTTACTTTTTTGATACCCGAGAGCTCAGTTTCTAATCTGCCAGTCGCTCCGTCTTAGTTACAAAACAAACGTGCTTGTGTAACTCCTTCGCCCTCCTGCTAATATTCCTTGTCATTTTCCTCAAACCTACTTTCTCCACCTCATCCACCATAAACAGCATCATTTCATCTCCCCAAACTCTTTTTTTTAGCCCTCTTCGCGCCTTCCTGTCTAAAGCACATCGTCTCTCCAGCCTTCCAGCCTTCTCTCTCCTTTTCATCATTTTCTATTCTTTTCCAAAATATACAAAAGGTAAAAAGATGTATCAAGGTAAACCGCCTCCGGTTCTTAACGCGCATTTTCCAATTGCAAAGAAAACGTTGTAAAAATAAATATTGTCCTCCGCCAATGGAATCCATTTCAGACCACTTCCTCTTAAATTATTGCTCTTCTTGAAACTTGAACTCAATAATCATCATTCATTCTCAGTGCAGTGAAAGCTACTCAAAGTGGTGCAACGTTTTATAAAGTAAGCTCTGGATTCTCCACCTCTTCAGTATTACCACCTACGCGGTGAAGGAAAAAACACAATCTAATCCAACTCCAAACCACAATCCAAGTTCTCACAGAAACCTACTTAGTCCCAAGTTTTATCCTGTACAAAGACTTGGTGTCAACGAAATGCATCATCAGCTTCGTGTAACTCGTGTGTAGCGATGGCTAAGTGATTTACCACAACGATAACAAGTGAGTCACAACGGGCTTTTACTTTGTGAAGTTTTAGCGGTTAAATCAGTGTCTGCACAAACACTTTCTCACAATTTGGACAAGATACCTATGAGGGAAGTTTTTATTTAACTTTCTTTAATTAGCTGAAAAAGAAAGCTAACTTTTACTTTTCTCTCCACAACTTTCTTTAACGAATTGTCTCGCTTCAGCTGACTCTGCGAGCTGAGTCTTGTATCGCCCAGGAGAACAAGGACGCGGCAGAGGCTTTCATGTGATTGAAAACGGCTTTTGTAGTTCGCAGCCTTGTTTCTCCTTGATTACACATCTCCATTTGATCTGTAGATGTAGCCAGATACTTTGGACTTGATTCTTCATTCCACCCTTTCAAACCTTTTATAAGCAGCCTCATTGATGTCAGAAACAGTGAATTATCTTTGTGATTCCGTTCCTTTTACTTCACAGAGCCACAAATATTGACCGACGCCACAAGTTTTTTACTTCCACTTTATTCCTTTTACATTATCACAATATGTTCGATAAAATTTTCACGTCTCTGGCATTGATAACAGTAATAGATGAGGTCTTCCGAAGTCCATTTTACAAAAGACCGATGTATGGAAGAAACAAATGTAAAACAACAAACTTGCTCCACCACTACCCTCCAGCAACAAACTCTAGCCGTCTCAGTGAATTACTGACTTCCTTTATTCTCAACCGTGATAAAGTATCAGTCACAACTCCGTTCTGCACTAGTCTGTTTCCGTATACTTTTTCAATTTTACTAAATGGAGAAAATATTTCCAGCACAAAAACAAGTCAAACTTTTGCCCATACCCGCGGAGACCAAGCCATTTGGATTCCTTCCCCTGATGCAGTAGATTTAATCGTTCCAGACTTACGGCTTGTCAATCATATGTATTTCTAGGATCAAATTCGAGAAGCTTGCTCTTACTTCCTCGATCCCCTGAGCCTATCTTGCATCAGAGAAGGCAACTACTAGCTCCTGTTGGGAAATTCTGTCTGCCTGTTCTGTTGTATTCTAACTGCAGAACTCGAGGCCGAGGCGTTATTTTGACAAAACTTTTTCTGATTCTCTACCACAATTTCAGGTCTTTTGATTGTGACACCATTGCATTGCTCTCTTGCTTATAAATTCCAAAAAAATATTAAACCCAAGTCGTACTTCCCCTGCTTTCAGAAAAGATACAGAGTTTGCGCATATTAGAAACTTACTTTGAACAAAGTGCAATCGTTGACTACTTGATATTGTGGGCTAAAGTTCTAATTTTACGACTCATGACGTTCTATAACGTGTCCTTAAAACGCGTCAAACTAATTCCAAAGAACCTAGTGCTACGAACCGAGCTGTTACAAATGTGGACGTTAAGTGGCTTAACGGAGAAATTTTTTCATTAAGGCTCTTTTTCGTCCCAGGAAGAGTAGACCCACAGAGGCACAACTGAGCCATGAAGGAAGACATGAAAGAAGAATCCAGCACGTCCACCACAAGAAGATCAATCTTCGTTCCAAATCACGATTCTGACAACCTGCAAGGCCCTAATAACCAGGTGTGTGAAAGCATTCCACTTTTTTACATACTTTCCGGTATTCAGAAAAATTGCTGCAAGTAGGAGAAACAGCATGCATGCAGTCTTGCGCTCTGGTTTTGCATGCTATCGTTTGGGATTTTACGAAATCGTCGTTTGTAAATATCCCCATGTGTGTTCCCCCTGCATTTATGCGCATTCGGGTTCACGAATCCGAGCTTCGAACATGTTTGGCTTGATGCCTCATCGGTAGGTATTTGAAGAGCCGAGAGGTCCTGACCGAAGAGGAAAGTAAATTTTCCCCCTGCTCTTGCATCTACCATAAATGTTCATCGATGTCTCTTGGTCGTGATGCATGCCATGTGGCGAGAAAGCGAGCAACCAAGGTTCCTCCTCTGTACTTGTAATCTTTCCAGCCATCATCATCATCTCAATCGTTTCAAGCATGATCCACTTCACTCTCGCAATCTGTTCCGCGTGACTCCCCTGTTTTGTCCCACATTCCTTCCTGCTTATATCGCCTGTCTTCTGACCACGAAACCTATTCCCTCCTTTTATTCTCGCACTAATTCCGAAAGAGAATCAGGATGAGAACACAACATCTCATTTGTTCCTGTCATCTCTTTGATCACTTTTCTCACATAGTTTCTCCTCCCTGAGCGAAAGTGAAACTATGCTCCGCAACTCCATCGTCCTCCCATGTACCTCGTAAAGTCTCTGATAAGAGCTTTTACAACTTTCAAACCTGCAAGGCTAAAACGCTAAAAGAGGAGCTGAGTTTCACAGTCTCATGTTACGTCTATTCCTCTTAATTAATACCTGTTTTAAATTGCCTCTCCTCCCTCCGAGTCTTGGTTTAAACATGCTGTACACTCTACCGCCAAATCCCAGAGCTGGTCCTGGCAGAATTCACTCCCAATCAAGCTCCCGCAAAAGTTAGCTGAAGCTCTCCCCCGAAACACGAACTTTCATGGCGTTAACAAGTTTCGGCTCATTTGAATACCATGAGAAAAGCTTGCACACTGCGGTGGACCGCAATAAAGCCAGGAGAAAGTTGGTCACATGTGTCCTCACTCCATCTTCACCTGTTGACACCAGCAGGTCCCTCCTCAATCAATTTCATTTGCTGACAAGCCTGTGGTAAGATGATGAATTCCTTTGTTACTCCCATACGTGGACTTACTTGAGTAGACTCATGACGTGAGTGACAAACCTTTAGGAACATGAAATATGCTTCTGGATGCGATTGGGAAGCTAAACTTTGTGCTGTCAGTCGTAAAGTCCACAAGAGTTCAATTTGCCCTTACCACTTTGACAAAGTGTGTTGTCACATTTGGCAATACTTGCCTGCAAACAATCGCTGTAAATACGTTTAAAGCTGTGCTCGTTTGTAAATAAATACGCAAACAAGATGGAACTCATGTCGAAGAATCGATATCCTTTTTGTGCATTTCTTTCTTTGTTACACGGACGGGGCAACCTGAAGGCCGAACCGCATTTCCCGTTTCCTTCCTCTTCGTAAGTTGATGTCCAATGTGTTATGTGCTCGTCAGGTCAGAATGGAGCGAAAGCTCGACGGGGAGGTCATACTATGTGCCATTTGACTGCCGATGGAACGGAATACTAATGATGTTTCCTATTATATGCACAGGGGATCCTTGGTTATAATTGAATTTATCTAAATACCACTGATAATTCCTTCTGCCCAGTCCATCCACTTCAACTTGCTCGCACTGTTAGAATCACGGCTCGCGTTGCGGAAATGGCAAGGTTCTTTGTTTCGTCTTACGATATTAATTATGGATTATCGGTATGCCTTTTTCTTTTACTTCTGGCTGTATGTCAAACCCTTCGTCTCGCTGTTGAATGTTTGATTAATTCTTCCCTTCTTCTTACTTGGCAAAAATAAGCTTGTCGAGTTATCATGAGATGAGCAAGTCTTGTGAATTACCACATTACACTTCAGAATGGTAATGTGCATTACCAGTGCGTGTTGTTGTAGGTACCTCGAGTAATAATTATATCATGATACCTTTATAATTCAACGTTGCTGGCATCAGCAGTCACGTTTTTATCGGAACATGGATGTCAATGTAGGAGCAGTAGCAAGTGTAAATTCGTATTTGCCAAGTACGCACCAAAAGGTTAAAGGCTTAAATTCTTTTCATGCAATTTTAAAAAGGCAGTAAAAAGTCATCAAAATTTCAGGATCTAATTTAAAAAGTCTCGTTCCTGGTTCTTTAATCTTATGAGAACTTTCACCTTAGCGATTCCTCGGGTTTTTTGATGTGCCTACAATACTTACGAAGCGGCTAAAGGATCCAGGTGTGACATCTTGGTATGCGGAGTATCTGCAACAGTGCACCTGTGCTAAAAAAAATCCTGCGTTTCGCAAATACCCTGCGGTTGCAGGTACCTTTCATCTCATAAAACCAATGCGTAGGGAGGGAGGTTGTAGGTGGAACATAAAGTGCTGACGACATTGAGACTGCACTTTAAATTGTGTACCTACTAAGTACATGCATTAAAACTCCGTAATTTAAAACTGGACATGGGCGGAAAACCGTCTTCTTCCTCCTTTTTGATTTTGCCCTGATTCCCAGTGAGGGAAGCGATCCAAGACAAAGTATCGGCAAAATTTTGTTATGAAACTGCTTTAAGTTTCGTATTAGTCATAAATAACACTTAGCGTGAAACAGCTTAAGCTGCAGTTTCGTTGAACTCGTGAGATGAAATTTCACAACTTTTATTCTCGACTTCATTCTTGAGGCAAACATGCAGCAGTATCAGGTGTTGCAACATGTTCTTCACTACTTTTTAAGTTCTGAGTTCTGACTAAACCACCCGCCCTTCATTTGATTTCCCTCGCCATAAATGTATAAAGTAGTTACCAAGGGAAAGCTCCAAGGCATTCGTTTAATTTAACTGTTTTCCGATTCGTGTAAAATAGAAATTTAATCTTCTCTTTGTTGTTCCGGTTAGATTGTATGGTATGAGGCTGTACATGCATACGTTTGTGAGCTCTCTGCGCTCCTTTTTATGACAGTACAAGTCAAGTCTGTACTCTCTGTATGCGCAGCACGAAATATTCCATGTATGCTCTCCATGTATCTTTTCTGGATGTAGTAAAACTGGGATAAAAGAGTGCACAAAGGTGTAGAAAATTGATGAACTTTCACTCAAGGCTCGAATCTCACAAAGCCAGGGCGTGAAGTTGAAATGGTTGCGTGGGCTGCAGCTGCATGCCTAGGCGGATGGGTTAGGTAGAGGGAGAAAATAACTCAAAAGAAAGTGTGACATGATGATGAAACGTGGAGCAGCATTTTAGACAAAGATTACAGCAAGGGTCATATGGCTGGTAGCGGCCCAGAAACACAAGATAAGTTACTGCGACACTACAGGTACAGAGGGACATAAAAACTGACAGACATTCTCTGTCTTGGCTCAACCTCGACATGCATTTTCAGTACTGTAGGGAGTCCATCAGGAAGCCAGTCACCAACTTTAAGTCTAGATACTCTTCCAGAAAGGTAAAGGATGAAATGTATAAGCTTGTAACTTGTTAAGACATTCGCGATAGTTTTAAAGGTATTAGCAAGGCTTGTTCTCGCACGTTTTAATACCCATGGTGCCTATAATATGCAGAAAAAGCTTCTTTTTGGGAGACACAGAGGAGAATAAAGAGGTCATCATTTCCTTTAAAACTACTAAGAAACTAGGCCTAGAAGCCAGTTCTCGGGGCATTTCAAGCCTAAAGGCGGATGAATTTTCCTCTTCCTTCCTCCAAGCTTAGTGAGACTGTACGCTTTTTACAAATTTTAATATTTTATAAGCTCCCTTAGTACGCTCTCTCTTTTTCTCCCCTTCCTTTAGTGTTTGTTCGCAAATTCCCGCATTCATGGATCTTTCGCCATCCCATCCCTTAATTTGTCTCACAATTTCTGCCTCTCGTTACTACACCACTTCACGGTGGGCGTGTGGTTACACGCTATATCTCGTCATCAACTTACCATGAGGTTATGGCCATAAAGTTGAATGTGTTACAATGCCCATGAAAAAGGTCCAACAGGCTGGATTGGCATTATTCATATAATCTGTGAGTCCTTCCAGCTCCTTCTGAGCAATATGCCGAGCAATGACTTCCTGTCGTCTCCTCTTCAGCAACAGAGTTTTTAACCGGAGGAAACCCCCAATACCCATTTCTGGAGACTGGTAAAAAGGAAATACATAAAAGCTTTCCCAGTCTCCAAATTGGTTTAGGGTTCCTGCTCCCAACCATGCATGAACATATATTCCCTTTGAATTCGGGGGTTATTGAATATTTGATGAAATAAGTGCGGTTCTGCATTCCTGTGCCTGCAATATTTAATTTCCTGTTGATCGGCTCCACGCTATATTTCTCGTCTTTCATACATTTCGCAACTATTTCATGCTTCAGTGCACACATCCAGTGCTGGCTGCTTCCCTCTCTGAGCGCTCACCACATGTGACAATCTGGATCATCTGTTGCTTTCACCAGCTTTCCCTCTCTTCCCCCATCTTTCTTCCTCCTTTCCTTCCTACCTCTCCTTCATACAGCTCAACTATTGCGTTTTTCGGGCCCGAAAATTCCACCGCTTCCTCTAGCGAAAGCCTCACCCAAGACTTGTTTCCCAATCTGCATAATCTTGCAAAACTTTGCGTAGTCATATGTGCACAGACTTGCTTGCCTACTCTCACTGCCTCCAAGATGCTGGTTTACTATACAAGTCCTGCTTGACAGCCACACAGGATTGGCCGCTTCGAACCGGAACAAGGAGCTTATCTCACATAATCCTACGATTAAATTCACTGAGGTTCATGCAAAATAAAAATATTCATAGTGCTTTTTAGTGACTACACGCCGTATTCAAAAACATTCCACTTCAGGGAAAAGAAAAAGCCGTCAATGTTTATACTAACGAAAAAATGCTGCTCTAACAACGTTCAAATTTTGCTCAGCTCTGTTATGCAGCTGACACACATGCTTGCTCTAGTTCCTTTTCTAGTTTGATTGTTGGTACTAACACCGAAACTTTTGCAGTGTCAATCCATACTGAAAATTGATTTTCCATCACAATCGTTGGTGATTCTGCGTTGCTATCCATCGACTGATTCTCCAATCCGAAGCAAGATGAGTTTCATGCAATATGGTCTGGCACAGTCATGTCCCAAAAAAGGCTGTATAAAATATCGCTACATGACTTTCAACAAAGATCCAAGATACAATCGACTGATTCTCCAATCCGAAGCAAGATGAGTTTCATGCAATATGGTCTGGCACAGTCATGTCCCAAAAAAGGCTGTATAAAATATCGCTACATGACTTTCAACAAAGATCCAAGATGCATAAAAAATCTGATGCAGGAAATACAAGTTCGAAGAATATTTGTTCTAAATGAATACATATATGCTGATTCGTTTTGTAAGCTTGCCCACAGCAGTGTTCACTTTGCATACAAGGTTTTTACCAAGCTATCTTTAAAGAAGACAAAGTAAGGCCTGAGCAATCGAGAGCTTGACTTTTACTACTATCAGAATTGGAGTTGTAGGCCTTCATTTATCCCATTCACTTTGTACTGAGAATATTTGCAAAAATCTCGAGCCCAACCCCACCCAAGTCGGGTGCATGTATCAGGATTTTGAATACATGTATGTACCACTTGATCGATTTGTTTTCAACTTTCACGTTTTAAATATAAATTGATTTTCCTTCGCTGCCATTTCTCAATGAAATCCAATCTTTTGCCGCGTTCAGTTCTTTCATCCAGACCTATTTTGCTCACCAAGCACCCCACTCGTTCATGCTACTTCGATGAATACAAGTATTGTGCATATCAGTGATAGGAATCAAGTGCAGAGTCCCTTACTCTGTGTGTATTTCATCGCTTGCATAAGCTCATGTGTATCTCATTGACATTCATGACTTTCGCAGTAATATATACATACAGACTTTCTCTCCTGTCCGTATGATAAACTTGTATTGGCCATCGTCATAGGCTTACGAAATGAAGACGATGCAACCATAAATACTGAAGTCCTCCATGCTCCGGTGTTCCCGCCTACAGTGACCAAAATGTCCATAGTCTTTAGAAGCCTTTGCGAAATGGCTAATATCCTGGGAAAATAATGCATGTTAGAATTGTTTTCTATGCATGCTGCCCCTTCTGTCAGCTGAAACTTGGTTGATCATAGCATGTATTAGGATAACAATGGAATCCGTTTATTCAAGCCGTTACATTAGCCGTTGTTTTAGCAATTAGAACCATGTTCTGCAACTCCAGTATAATTCAAATCAATGCATGCAAATAGGAAATGTTAAGCGAGTTAAACTCTCGAACATGGCCATTTCAATTTAGTATATAATGCCAGAAATGTGGTTGTGTGTACTGCAATACAGGACGTGGTGGCTCCTCTTTTCATACAATCACGTGAAATGGTAGTTTTTGCTCTTGCCCGTTAAAAATACAGGCAGTGCCAAGCTCTTTACATTCGATTCACACACTTTCAGGGAATGCGGGGGAAAATGTCTTCAAATTGTCTTTGGCATGCCTGTAAAGCGCTTTTCATCGGATTGCTCTTGTTTTCCATAGGGGCAATTATGTCAACTTTGGGTAAGTGAATACAATGCCTCGTTTGCAATTTCGTTCTTAATGCTGTTCTCACCCTCAAGGGCCATGCTCACACTTAGAATCTATTCAGTGTCATTACTTCTCGTATTTGCTCATTTCAAGCAGCGTATTTCCCAATGAGTTTATCAGTAAAATATGCATCTACTATCAAAGAATTATTAGTTCACGAACGACTTTTGCGTTTTAGCCATTACTTTTTACATTAATAACGTTAATTAATTAAGCTGACATTTACAAAGTCAGCTAAGAGAATAGTTGATCCCAAAACTTTTTTTCATCCTTCAAGCAAACCTATGAAGAAGCGGCACACACCACTTTACATGGCATAAATTAAAGCAGGGTTATAAACTCTGCCGCGGTGCACCGTGAGAACTATGGTCTCAAAGACGGGTGTCCATTAGTAATTCATATTCATGACTTGAAACGAAACTGAGTTTAAAGTTTCGCTTACAGTTGGCAACTTAATGTCGGAAAAATCCACAGCACCTTTGGTAGATTGAATTTATTTTTGAAGGCTGTCCTCTCATGCTGAGTAAAAATAGTGAAAGTTTTACTGAATTATTTTTCTTGCGTGAATCTACCTACATATGTTGAGGCAAGATCTTTTACATTGCTTCTTACGTGTGCCGCCCCACATGCATATTGTACCTCTGGTGAAATACAATCCTTAATAAACGCTAAGTAATATTATTATTGTCTCGTGTATGATACTGGTGCATAGAAGGTTCATGATAGAAGAGCCTCGTGTGAATCTTAATAAAATGACGGAGAGATTCATAAAATTATGCTTCTCGTATTGTCTTTTTTACAGAAATTATCAAGAAATATCCCTATTTGTGGTGAAGTAGGGATAAAATTGTTATTTTCACAACCCCATTAAACCGTACATTCCATTTACCAATCTTCCGACGCATATTTAGTACATTTCGTACGTGCACAGAGTGAAATCAGGAGCACCAATTGCCTGACATAGTTAAAGGACAGACAGGACTTTGTTTTCAAGGAAGCCTTTGTAAATTTTGTCGAATGGAAGAGAGGGAACAAGCAACTGAAAGTCCCTAACGAGCAAGATTTTCCCAAGTGCCTTTCTCTGCTTACTGAGCTGGGTTGGAAGGAATTCTTCTCAGAAGAAGAAACTGTATAAGCTTAGATTCGAGCGGCTCAGTTTTTGTTCCAAGTTAGGCTTAGTGTAGCAGCAGCTTTTGTCATTTACATCTTTGTATTTGTGCTTACGATTCAGGATTCAAGCGGAGTGAAAGCTGCTCGCTCTCCCTTGCTCACGGTTAGTGCGATTGCAGGGCTGACTAAATGTAGGTGGAGAAGGCCGGCAAAGTACGTGCCTATTACGATAAATTCTCGAAACAATGTGAAGTCTTTTCCGGTGGCATGCCTACCGGTGGGGTCCTCGTTTCTGCTGCTAATTCTTTGCCCAAACTTGGCAGTAAGACTTGATCAAAGATCCGAAGGAAATAGCGTGCCGTATTCTCACAGAGAAGCTGGAGGCAGAATAGCACTGAACGAGCTCCAGCTTTCGAACATGCACTACTGCAGCCTCGTTCTAAAATCTCCCGTCATACATCATCCATGCATGATACCTGTCTCTTGAATAATACAATATTCAGCTCATGTAGGCTATACTTGTTCTTTCAAGTTTGCTTTCACTTTATGTGTCGTCTGAGCATATTTGCTGCAATCAGTCTACATCTTTCCCTGCAAACTGTCTCGTTTAAAGCTACCGTAGCAAAGATACATGGACCTCGCCACCTCGCTGAAGAAATCAATTCTCTTCCAAATTTAAATCTCTTGAGAGAATACTTAGAGCCTTATATATTGACACTTGCCGTGCTCCTTTCCCTTTCTCTTCACTCTTCCCGCACTTTGTCTGCGAACCACTCATGACTTTCACCGCCCTGCCTCGTAACGTGTTGAACAGAAAACGTTGCAGGCCTGTTAGTACGTAGCGTACCGTTCATTTGTTAAACACCTTCGGCAATAATTCAACCTCAGCCTCAAACGAACTGTAGGAAATTCTTGAAGGATGGACTGTGCGCGACAAGTTGTATAAACTAAAGAGAGCTGTCTTCGTTATCCTAGCGTCGACTGCCGATTTCTGTGCTCAAAAGAGCAGAAATCTAAGTATAAACAGAGATATACCTTTTCTGCAAACAAGGAGCGTTAGGCTTGGCACATTAGGCTCTACCGCAAACATGAAATTAGTTCGAAAATGTTTACCATTCTTGGTTTCTAGTACCACGGACTTATCTTGAAACATGCACAGTAGATTCTCTTTCAGCGGCGCAGCAGAAGTAAAACGCTAAGCACTTTAGCAGCCCTGTTTCAAATCTCATCATGTGCAAATGCTCAAGATCTAAATGAAATAATCTTTTTTCTGTAGGCTTCCAAGCTGATGGCTTGCTAGATGGCAACAGCAACATGACATGAAACAAGACGTTTTGTGTATGGTGGAGAACAACGCACGACAATCAAGTTTAGTAAACTTAGCTACGCTGGACCTATTGTCATGGGAGTCGGAGGTAAAGCAAACTGTTAGAACACCAAATTGGTTTACTACTGGAGATAAATCGTTTTGACAGCTTTTACTTTTTTCAGGATTTATTATTGTCGCAACTTGTGTCATGACGTTCGAAGCTAGAGACAGTGCAGCGAAAGTTGGCCCAGCAGCTTTTTCAGGGACTCGTAATTTATCAATTGTACAGCCTTCCGCCATAGGACCGCGTCATAGAACAACGGAGGTTAGAAGTGTGGCTATTCAAACCACTGGAGATCCGCTTGTGAATACATCAACTCCTATGCATATATTTGATAAGCGGTCTCTGTTAGAAACTTTTCGGAAATTCTCCAGGTAACTACGATAACTTAACTGCTTGCCTGTTCTCTCGAGTGCTTTTTAACATGATGCTATCCTTTATGACAGGACAATACGCACGGGTTCTACATCGACTGAAGAAAAATTTCATCGAAGTCCGTCAGCACCCAGCCTCCTGGATTTTGAGGGGCGAAGTGAGGGTATGATTGTATTCAACGCAGCACCGAAAGTGCGAAGAGCTTCTGCTCTTCCGAAAATGAAAACTAAGGTACCACCAGCATTGACAAATTATGAGACAAGCCTTGTCTGTGGATTGTCCCACTTCGCCAATTCTGTCCACTCCACGATCACATGGCTCAGGGCCTCTGGAAACACACCGAGCTTGCAGTAGTTTTTCCCCTAGGTTAAGTTCCTCGTCATCAACTTTACGTCCAGAGAGCTCTACGTCAGGACTGCCACATGTGCACTATAAGGCTAGAGCTACGAGAAGTGTATCGTACAGAAGCCCATCTTCTCAATTTGCTTCCATGGAAAGAGAGGAAATAGGTGTGATCGATGAAGATGAGCCCCATTCGTCTCCGAAATCATATTATAGTCATGTTTCTGAAACAAGCGAGAAATTATGTGTGTCACCTCCTAAAAAAGTACACAGTTCGGTGGTGCACTTTCATCCCGCAACGGTCGAGCTTCATCTTCCACAAATGAGCAATGAAATCAAAATTAATGGATCCGTCAATGATGATGAATCGCACAAAGGACTAACTCCTGCCTATAAGTCTCACCAAGGATCTCACCACAAACTTTGCGAATCTATGTCCCTCCGCCATGATACTTCACCTTTAGCGAGAACAAAATTTAGATCAGAATCCGCCAGGAGACCAGCCCTAATACGACAAACTCGTGTTGATCAGCCTGAGATTAGTCCTGTTCTTGTTGTTGAAGACCCCTCAATTCTAGAAGAAGACATTGAAGATACTGCTTGAATAAACATTTGTAATTCAATTATCTCTGAGATCTGACTAACATGTTAAGGATTTCTCGGTGAAAAACAGCTCGTGACAATAAACGGCAAAGAACAAATTTTCCAGAAGTTCCTTAACTTGCACCTTTTTTCGACTCTAAGTTTTGTACTCCATATGTATTAAATTGCCTACATCTTTTTCTATGAATGCATTTCATTCAAACACTTAGCCAGAATAAAAATGCCACTTCGTTCAATTTACGTTAAGCAAAGTCTCAGAATATAATCTTATTCTAAACTTTAAAAAGGATTGCTCATTTTTATAACAAAATATTGGAGTGCAGTCGATTCAAAAAATCTAGATACTTTTTTCTCCCTGAACTTGACATTTCCTCAATGGAGCCAAAATAATTTAGCAATTCGCAATGCCTCTCTCTACACCGTCTCACATCAATCACAGACTCGTAACTTTCTTGAAGCTCCTTCACACAAAGAATAGATTCTGCAGTGTATGATCCAAATCATTACATGTATGATCTAACTTTTTAAGATCAGCAGCACTGGAATTGAAAAATTAACCGATAAGTTTAAGCTGCATAAAAGCATAATAAGACACTTATATGATTTGAAGGTTGATTGTGAAGCAGGAGCTGATCGTTAGATTTTGTTGAATCATTAACTGAAAAAATAGATGGATTGGGCTGAATTTTTTACAATAAAATTCCAAATCATGTAGACCAAACCAAAGCATATGAGGGCCTCCTGTTAGTGCACTTGATGTTTCTCGATTGTGTCGATAATTCTCAAAAGCGCAAAAAGTCATCTAGGTTTGGACCATTGATGCCCAGAGGATCCGGCGGGAACATAATATAAGTTTCAGAAACCCACGTATATTGGAGAATTCTGGAACAGAATAATCAAGACTTTCAGTCAAGTCGGTCAAAATTTCTCTGATTTCTTGTCGGCAACTAACCTGCTCCTAATGGTATCCCTCCATAAAGGTTGCTCTTCAAAGAGATCACGAAAGTTATCGTTAGAAACAATGATTCCGCCGACATCTGCTGCAAACTGCACGATAAACCTACGGATTCACACGTTTCATTTGAATTATTTGCTATTTTTTAAACCTTACCTAAATGGTCAAATCAACAGTACCTATCGTCATACGAGCAAATGCGCTGGCCACCGACTTCACGACTAGGAGTAAACTTTACTATGCCCTCTCTTTCAAGCTTATCTAACACATGTACATCATCAGACAATGAGGCTTTCATTCGGTAACGTGGGACGAATGCGACCACCGTATGCCCTCGAGCCTTAAAATAGCTGCTGCAAATTTCGATACCTTTGCATGAGTATCTTTTGTTGTTTCCATGGCTGTAAGGAAAAAACCGTAAGTTATTTTATATTCTTTTCCTAATACAATCTGCTTAATCAAAAACGAGTTATACCTCATAGCAACGTTGCTCCCATCGATGACTATCGTTCGCAATGAACCCTTTGCACGTTGTTCTGTATGTCCCGACTTATATGCATTTGAACCATAGATTGACCAGTTAGATTGGTTATCCTGTTCTATGTTAGCCCCAGCTAACACACTTTCAGAAACATCAACTAATGTCACAGGTTCTG
>VRMD01001130.1:0-18777 GCA_009872375.1 Sminthurides bifidus
CACTTGGCACCTGAATTAACGGGACATGCAGAACACATTCGATTAAACGGGTTGATACATGAGTTCATACGGGTAACTTTTTGCGTGCAACCATCATGTAACTAAAAACACGTCACACAAATTTTCACATCGTATACGTTTTTCAGACATTACTCACCGAACGCAGAGCTGAAGGCTCGTATAAGGAGAATCCAAAGGACTTTATTGACATGTTCTTGCAAAGAATGGATCAAGAGGAAGAAGACGTCAAATCTGGAAAACTCAAACCAGAGAAGAGACACTTTACAGGTTGGCAAGAAAAGTTATGCCCTGCGTTAGATTATAGCATGATAGAACTTTATATTTTGCATAAGATTTGCCATGAATGTTACCCATTTGTACTGAATCTGTCAGAAAACCAGTTCATCGTCCTCGTAACGGATTTTTTCATGGCCGGAGCGGAGACGACAGCAAACACAATGGAATTTGCTCTGATGTACATGATCATGCATCCCGAAGTCCAGCGAAAGGTGCATGCGGAGATTGACTCGGTTATCGGCCAAAATCGTATGCCTAGCATTGAAGACCGTGGAAAGTAAGTCCTGAAAAAGATCAAGTTAGATTTTGCTGACAATTATATATAACTATGAATGCAAAAAGCGTTTCAACATTTATAAAACTCGGTACAAACTTTTTCATGCTATCCTGTAGCTTACCCTATGTTGAAGCAACCATGTGCGAAATCCAAAGAATGTGTAATGTCATTCCAATGGTTCCTCGATACTGTCGTTGGGACTCACATGTTGGCCCTTACCCAGTTTCCAAGGTAAGAATTCGCAAGTGTAATTGGGCTGGATTCTTACACTGAGCAGGCTATTTCTACACATTCCTTGCCGATTACTTACATGACTGGCCAAACTGTTGTACAAGCTCTAAAAAATAATTATTTATCAGGGAGAAATAGTGATAGTCAACCTCTACAGCTGCCATTTGCATTGCAAGACCTGGCCTGATCCACAAGTATTCCGACCTGAGCGTTACATAGTGAAAGACGGAGACAAGGAAAAATTTTCACCCCAAAGTTCGAACTTGTCCTTCGGTTACGGTAAGTATCCTTTATTTTCTAAATTCCTCATGTCATGAATATCAGTCAAAGACTTCAAAACTACTCGAATTAATTTTGCATAATTGCTCAAAACAAGTGTGGTAATTGCTCACAGGAAAAAGAATGTGCATCGGAGAATCTTACGCAAAAACAGTATTTTTCATCTACTTCATAACGCTGATGCAACTATACACATTTGAAAATCCACCGGAAGGATATTCTAAACCAAGCCTGGAACCTATGCGAGGAGCTACACTATCACCGAAAGGATTCCACGCCACGGTTAAGTCAAGGTTCCCAAATAACTTTTAGCAAACGGGCTACTTATCATTAAATGACGCAAAAAACACTAGTGAATAAAGTCTACCAAAAGTAAACAACATATTCAAGTCAGTCCTATCAAACTCAAACTACAAGAAAATGTAACAGCTATAAAAAATGCTACTGTAAGGTCAAAGTGGAGACTTCAAAAACTGAGTTGGAAGCTCTGCACGAGGCACGAGGATTGTAAAAAATGTGTAGGAACAGCAAAACAATAATGTAAATCTATAAGTGTCTTACAAGCATGTCAAATGAGACTGCAACTCAAATCAGGGTTACTATAAACAAAAGCATGCATACAGAAGGGCACAAGCATCTGGAACTTAACTTTAGTTAACTCCAATACCTTCTACTCAGATTCTGAGGTAGAATCTGTATCTTCAGTCTCTTCCAGCTGCGGAGGTGAATTATGACGTATCCGGGTGACAGTCTCCAGAAACTCGATGACCAACTGTGAGAAACAACTTGGAACAAGCACTACTCTCCAACAAGGTCACATCTCCGCTGTCCCATACCACTTCATACATGATTTCATTAAGCAGCTTCGCATTGCGGATACGCACCGGCGTGAAGTATCCCTCGGTACCCTGCAGTTCACCGAAATTTCACAACTTATTTGATGGTGAACACAAAAATTCATTTATGGCTACCGAACCAGCTCAAAGATTCCATGCGATAGCTAAACCATGCACCAGCATCTGAACAACGTAAGCAACATCAAAGACTACATCTTACTTAGAGACAGCATCGGCAGAACACAAGCAAACAGGAACACACAACATGGAACTTGCCGTACACGTTTCGATGAGCTGGATTTGTAGACGGTGATATGTTCGGCGCTGCTATACCATGAGGCAATCGCATGACTCAGAAGTCTTTTTGGAAGTAGTTGAACCACCTGCACAGCCGGCCTCATGGCTGGCTTTCGGCTTTGGCTTGGCTGGTTCACTCCGAGCTCTCATAGCATATCTTGATTGGGCACTGAAATCAACAGACCCCATAAAGAAAACTCAAACAACGTCGACCTCTATTGTACCAGCCATCGAGAAAGCGCAGGAACAGCTCTACCAACAATTACTAAAACTACCATCATTTCTATCTTACAACTTAAGTTTGAAATGCATGCAACAAATATACTGAAATTGATGTGGTTTGTTGAACTGACCTCATCTTCACTCTTCCAACCTTTGGGGCCACAAGCGGCGGCTTCCCTCTTCTTCTACCACCACCTCCACCTTGGAGACCTGGTGAAGATTTGATCATGCCCTCCCGTATTCGACCGCTTCTACGTCGGCGTACACTTGATCGTGTGCAAGCTCTCGTGCCTCGATTACCAGACGGTCTGGCTAGAGATGATCTGCTCTTCTGATCGTCATCAGAGCTGGAACTGGAAGAGCTATCACTTGTGTCCGCACTTCTTGCGGTGATTCGTGGACAAGGACGTCTTCGAGGGCGTAATCTCAGTCCTTTGCCTCTTCTGGTACGAACACCCGTATTTTCTCCTCGCACCATAATTCAAGAAACTGATTCTGATTTCTGATTGCTGCAATAGAAAATGAACACTTCAATCAAGTAAACGAGCTTCATATAAGTAAACTAAACGGTAATATAAAAGAACTTGATTGTCACGGAAGGAGGCTTGCTTACTTGGGCTTACTTACAGCACTGCACCTAATTCTGTAAGAGGAAAATTTAACGAAGCACAATAAAAATTAGTTGCAATTAAACGTAATTAGCTAACAGGCTGTCATGTGCTTGCCTAAATGCTTCTTACTGTCTGAGCTTGAGCTTACTGCGATTATCATTACACTGCACTGTAACTTTAAACTTTGCACTGAAATACAATCATCAAGTGTAATGATTTACAAAACAAAATTAAAAATATTATCACGCATTGTCATTAATTTTTTAATCACAATCGGGTTACGGAGTTTTTAAAAACACTACCGCAGACCATGCACATTTTTTATGCCTGGTTGCAAAAAACTTGCTGCTCTAGTGCTAGTTCCTGCAGACTGTTCTCAAGCACATCTTCCAAATATGTACCTTCATGATCTTTAAGCTCGCATGACAATGTGCGTTTGAACGGCATTGTAAGTTTTCCAGTCTTTTCTCACTTTTTGTACGGGTTGGCATAAAAAATGGTTCCGGAAGGGCTCTTATGCACAATACATTTGAGATACTTTCGTCAGTACTAACTGCAGCGAATTAAGAGATTTTTTAATGTACGTGAATATAAACGGCATATGCTCCCATGATGTTGTTTTGTTCGCTCGTCGTACGACCTGGAAACGCCTTACTCGATCAGAGAACTGATGATTACCTGACTTAATGCTGGCAATGGAAACCCAAGCACATCACAGATAACCATTGAGATTGCTTTTAAATGATGATAAAATACCTGCTTCGACGAAGGCATGATCAATGACTATCTTCAAAAACCACAACAGCAATATGAAAGTCAAACAGAAATAAGAAAAAACAGTCCCAACTTTTATTTCCCGTAAAAAGAATAGGTGTCACATCAATGGGACCTTCAAGCGCTACTTTTGTCGAGGTTGATAGGACGAGTGAAATGAATTAGACTCTGTAGGTACGCTATCAACACCATAGGGTTGCATGGATGCAGCTGTTTCTGCAGAAATCCATTGGCGACTTCCATCGATGTACTCCGCCAGGTAAAGAATCCCATTTTGAAAGTCTTCAGCCTGTCTAGCAAAGATAATTCTTTTCATTACCAATCCTGGTCTTGCAACAGAACGGTGAGTAATGGGAGGACTTCCGATGGCATTGTGACACTGGCAAGTGTAATGAATACACTGATGAACGCACGAATTTAGTGCTGATCCAGGCCCACTGGTTGTAATTCCGCCGCTGGAACCACCGGCTAGGGCTTGAAGTTGGCCTGAGGACTACTCTGGATGACATTTCTTGAGTGAGATTGGGAGTTACGAACCGAGAAGAATCTTGCATTCCGGTTTTTTGACGCTTGTCTGCGCTCGGCTCTTGACCATGTGGCGGAGTTACGGCTGGCACAAGATGCGGTGGTGATTCAGATTTCCGAGTATTCAACTCTCTTTCCTTGGAAACTAAACTTCCTAACAACAGACTGTTGCAGCTAGCGCTAACCTGTAAACCCCAAACGTTGATTATTTAAATCTTCACTGTAGACACATTATCATCAGAATTTCGTTTGTCCCTACTAACTGCTAGTTTTACAGATTTTATAAAATATGAGCTTACGGTCTCTTGATTTGCGCGTTTTGCAGGAACCTGTCGCTCCGCTTGACCTGGTGGATTTCGTCTATGGCGAGACTGGCAAGTTTGTTGCGTTCCTTTTCTTGGAGAAATCAATGCAGCGATTTGCATAGCTAACGCCTTCTCACCCTGTTCAACCCCTCGTTCCGATTGCTGCGAGGTGCCAGCTCGTCCGGATGCATCTTCTTTGTGAGGGTTAGATACTGTTGCAGCGACAAGTTTCCCATTTCTAAGAGGAAAAGCAGGACCTCCGTCCTTGGACTGAAAGAGAGAGTTTCCTTCTCGTGGCTTGGCTGATTGGCTTCCACTGGGGTCAAAAGCGGCTTCACTTTTCCAACTTTCGTCCGGTTCAGTAGACGAACGGACTGCACTCGATGTGCTGTCAACTTCATAGTAGTAATGCTTCGGTGGCCGACCTCTCCCTCGAACTTTATTTTTCGACTGGTTCTTCATGGATCTCTCCTTCACCCGACAGATTGCCTTTCGTTTTTTTGGCTTGGATTTGGCAGGCAATTTTCGCTTGGTAGTCAGTGGAGCTTTAGGCCGATTGCTGCCTTTCTTCTTCGTTAAAGGAGGTAACTGCTTCTCAATGACTGGTCCACTTCCACTAGGCGCTTCCTGCTTTATCAATGATGTATCCACGCCAATTGTCAAGTCCATTGCAGACTTCACCGGTCTTCTCCTGCTCCCTCAAGTCAACTGGTGAATCCAAACTCGCATCTGCTACGACCACTTCAGATCCGCCTGTCTTTCTTCGTTCTTCTTCAAACTTTCGGATGGCGTCTTGAGCTCCTTGCATATTTTCCTCCGGTTCCCAAGTATTGCACGCCCTGTGTAAAGTTTATCTCCAGCATGTCAAAGATGCAATCATTGATTCAAGGTATGACATTCAAAATCAAAACTTCTAAGCTGTAGATTACTCATGTTTTTTTTAGCATACTGACATAAAAGGGGCTTACTCCGACCAGCCGACCCATTTTACATAATAATGCCATATACCATCCCGAAAGGACTTGTTCAGAACCTTTTCCACTTCGAATACGTCTTCGTCGCCTTTTAATTCTCTTTCCTCTTCATTTGAGGCAGTGTCCAATAAGTCTCTTGCAGCTTGTTCTTTCTCTTTGCTCTTGCTCCTTGAACGAGACCCGGTAGTTGAAGCCACACTTCCGGATCTGCTCGACGAATGACTGGTTCTCATACTGCCAGATGACTGAAATAATATAATGAAGATAATAACACTTATTATGGCACCACTAGTTGCTTCTTATGAAATAGCATTTACAAAGGCGTCGAACGGGAACCAGAAGAATAATTGGTTGCTATAACAAAATTCACAAGGAAACCAGATATGGCATTTCAGACCCTCGAGTGTACTTGTCGCAATCAAGTTAACGGTTAAACATTACCCTTACCCAAGTAATTGGCACGGATAAAAATAATGGTACCGCCAAACACTAGCAAGTTCACGGACTCAAGTGAGATAACGATTACTATTAACAAACTACTCGACAGTAAAGCTTGTCGCTAATGTCATGCACACGACCACAAGACCGTATTGGTGTAAAGTCAGCAAAGGCAGCAAACCGTAGTTGGCAACTAAACACTAAAGACATTAACCAGCAACTACCTTCTGCCTCCTACAGTTCTAACCCGAATCAATAACTGCATGAAATGAAGAAGCAGCGTCAATCAGCAATCACGTAGAGCCTGGTGGTGCAGTGGGAAATGAATGCACACTCTGTGCGTATACGTTTCTCCGGTACGAACGATCTCCTGCTCGCTGTGTGGGTCTGCTACATTCGTTCCATCCTTAATGTACATATTTAAGCTTACAGGAAGTTGTGTGTTCGTTAAAAATGCTCGTTTGTTAGATGTTTTCGATATGTGCTGGAATGCGTGCTAAATTAGCTTAGTATACCGCGGAAATTACGCAAATGACTCCCACGTACGGCCTAACACGGGTTTGAACGCAGTGCAGGAAAAAACATGCTAAGAAATGATACGGGCCAAAATAACTTTACACCGATTTGAGAATACGAGTTGAACGGCTAATCATGTATTTAAGTAATCAGTTGTGTTGTGAGCTAATGAACAAATTGCTGCTATTCCGTAATCGAAATTGCAAAGCTGACAATAACATAACACCTAAAGGTCATGCAAGACATTCCTACAACTGATGAACTAACGCTATTGCTTCACAGCATGTACACATGATGCTGGAATTATCTCAACGTACTACCTAATGACTAATGTAACTGAAGCTTGTAAAAGCTATAAAGAAGTGTACGACTTATTGTCCATAAATTAAGTATTAGAAATTAGAAATCTAGGAAGCATTCCAGTATAAAAACCTAACGAGTCCAAAGTATTTGAGAGCATGAGGGTCGAGCAAGTCGACCTTGGTAATTTTCTAAGAGGACTCTTTTAAGGTCTTTGAGCATATTTTTTGGCGGGTCTGGAAAGTGCTTCGTCAGGATATTCGTATAAAGCTTGAAGAAATTTGTACCGTCTTCATTTTGGCATAGAAGGATCTGTTCAACCAGGGGCAAATTGTCAGCAGCCTGCTTGATACTCGCAATGGTACGGAAGAACGACAGGAATTGCACCCCCTCTACACGTACAGCCCAATACGTACTGTCAGGTTTAGCTCCGTCGGCTTTTTCAAAGCTGCAATCAAACAAATATTGTCATATTTAACCGATAGCACATGAGCTACAAAAGAGAAATGGGTTTCATAACGAATTCTGAAGTATATAATCACCTTAAGACAGGATAATCGAGTTTCTTGGGTTTAGTGAAACGTGTGACCGCTTTTACTCGATCTGCAGAGACTAGTAAGACTGAATCATCACCCCCGAACTCGCCGGTATCGTTGCCATCTAGTGATGCTTGCATTTCTTCTTCAATGGGCTTGTCAAAAACATTAAATTTGGAATCTGTAGTTGAGTGGTCGTCACGGTCATCTAGCTTCAATGCTAAATGGTTGTCCTCCTTACTCATTAGAGACTCGTTCACCTCTTCGTCCGTGAATATTGGAACACCCATGTCATCGTTGAGTGCATCAGTATCGTTTGCAGATGACGACCCACTGTTTCTTGATGTGAATATCTCTTCAAGCTGAGAAATGTCTGAGGGAGCTGTAGATGATTCGTTTTCAATTTCAGGATAGGTCACCCTTTCAGCTTCCATGTCTATTAAAGGCATGGGAGAATGCTCAGTTTCGGCGATCCGGCACGTTAGGTCATTTATATCTTCCTGTGTGAGAACTTGCGTATCTTGCAACATTAAGGAATCCGTTGACGGTTCCATGGTGGTAACCGAGTCCATGCAATTACTGATTAGCTCTTGAGTCGCTTCTTCAACTGCAAACAATCTTTTCTCCCACTCTGTCGTCAAAACCTTCACCATGGTCACCCTCTACCTTGAAGTTATCGCTGAGATCATCCAAATCATCCTTAACAGGCATCTGGAACTGCTCCTTCTTTTCGGTAAAAGGGGCGCTTGAATCCTGGACCTTTGCACTGTCAGAAGGAGTTTCAAGTTGGCCGAAAGATTCAGCTCCGATGCAGGCATTGCCTTCCTGTTCCTTCACCATTTCTTCGCCTTTGATGTCTCCTTCAGTTTTAATTGCGGCACTGAATTCCGTTTTAATTTGTAATTCCATAACAGCACCCGTGAATTCATCGCCAGTCTTAGCTCGTCGTGCAACGACGGGTTGTACCGGAGCAACAGTGCTTCTTTCTTCAGAATCTGGCCAAGTACCATCATCCGTGGGCACCGTAACATCAGCTTTCGTTTCCAAAGTTTCCATAGGTTCATGTGCAGCGGCACTGGCCTCTTCTGCAGCAATAAATATTTGTGTTTCTTCAGCATGATCATCCATAGCTTCAGCTTTCAGTTTGCTGGTGTCTGCTGCAGAGGTAGTTTGGTCATTGCCACACGAAGCATCTTGGACAGCACTGGTCTTAGCCGGTTTCTTTCTGCGTTTCATGGGGCAGATGTCTGGCGAGCTGGGCCTTCCCGGCGAAGGTAGCTTTTTGTCCCGGTTATTATTGGACACCGCCAATGCAATTTTGGAAGCTGACTTCCTTTTCGACGCTTGCCTAGTTCGACTTGCTCTGGACTTCCGTTTCGGTGCGTTGGGGTCCATGTCTGGAGTAAGCAGCAACCACAACCTAGCAGCTAAATGGTACTCTCAGATAAACACGGCCCGATCAATTAATGCCTGTCTGCAAAAGATAGACCCAAATCAATTAAAATTCCAACAGTTATTTTCTTTATCTTCACAAATACTCTACACTGGTCATCAATAACACATCAAAAACTGCCAACATGGAAAGCAAATATTAGTATCCAACCGTTTTGTTCAAAGTTTTACCAGCAAAGTCTTAATTACCTGATCAACGACTAATTCAATTTTACAGTGAGACGTAAATCAATCCTTGTTTCAGTACATAGCTTTGCACTGAATTATTACATTACGGTAGTGTATTGCGGGTGTCAGATAGTAAAATTTTCTACCATGTAGCTCAATTATAACTACAAATTTTCTACAATTTTAGAATTTTTTCTGCTTCTGCAACACCATTCACTCCACAACTGGTTCATTGTCACTTTGAAAGATATGAAAATAAAAGACACAGCACGCAGTATGCACATATTAAAGAGTGCGGGTGGTTCTTCTCGCTGCCAAACCATTTTACTTTTCATTGTATGTAGCTATCATGTAAATGGACTGGGGAAGGATGCAGGTACGGGCAGAAACTAATGATTTTGCTATTTGCTATGTGATTGATTAGCGGGGTGCATAGAGGGCGGAGTGACAGTAGCAAGGGCTCATTCACGTTTGATTTGTCCCTAATACAGAAAATGCTGCAAGACAAGGCCTTGCCATAGATCAATTTTATGCAACCAAATGTAAGCTTGAGTCCAAATCTCCTGAAGATTAAACACGTAAAAGCCTTTCGTTTCACCTGTTGAAGAAGTCACGCGAGGAGTAGGAATGCTAAACAGTTGTTGTTTTCTCCAATTGAGACCGACTGATACAGCATCATGTATCCTAACTCCACGTTGAGTAGGTTCCAGAAAGCAGGAGGTTATTTTTCAGGAGATAATTTACTCCCACAAAGTATACCGTTAGCGAACGACAATGCAATGTACACTTTCGGTGTCCAAAAAACAGCATTGACATTTAAAGAAAAAAAAAATACAAAGACTACACCACAACGCCGCGGCATACCCGCTATTTTCAGTTCAAACGATGGATTCAAAGTCGTTGATGCGATTGACAGTTGACTTTTGGTTGCAACTAATATGCTTTGGAAGATGACGCTACAACACTAAAGTGATTCAAACATTTCAAATGATAACGTTTCAGCCGTTACTCCGCATCCACTGTTTGCAGATGGTTTGCATATGAAACACCATAACTTTTATCCTTTCGACTTGTAAAATGCAAGCCCGTGCATTATGTTGATCTTTACATGCTACTCCTCAAATCATTTTGACAACAATTAACTAGATCATACTCATCAGCACATTTTATTAACGATAACATCTACAGACAAAAATAGCAGCCGTTTCAAAACTGCAGCGTTCATATGTACCTGCTAGTACAATATTTAATTAGGCGGATTTCTCGATTTTAGCACTACAATATAATATCATCATATGGTGAGATGTGTGATAAAACGTTTTTCACATAAAGTCGCAATTGCTGCGCCTTACAGTAACAACCAAGCCATTCGCGTGTGACTACAGTAAATTACAACTTGCGATTCGCAGTTACTGAATTTAACACGGAAGAATTTAATTAGGCGGATTTCTCGATTTTAGCACTACAATATAATATCATCATATGGTGAGATGTGTGATAAAACGTTTCTCACATAAAGTCGCAATTGCTGCGCCTTACAGTAACAACCAAGCCATTCGCGTGTGACTACAGTAAATTACAACTTGCGATTCGCAGTTACTGAATTTAACACGAAAGTGCTGTAGATTGCGATTGTTGCTTAAAGATTACAATGAACATGATGCACCCATTCGCGTCAAAAAAATACCAATCACTTCAAAACAGAGGGACACACAATACTGTCCTTTAACTAAACGAAGAAATAAGTATGACTGACCCATCCATTTAACACCTGTGTGTAATTGAATACAAGCAAGTACCCTTATAGCATAGAAAACCATTAAAAAACAGCCAACATTCGTGTGAACTGTACCCTTGCAGACAAAATTGAAGGACAAGTCATGGACAGAAAAGTGTCAGAACGTTAGGAATGAAATAATTGCAGAAATCGTACAACTGCTGAAAGGAGGCGACCTTTCGTTTCCGTAAAACATGGAGAACAGCAGCGGAAGAATCATATCCGGTTATCGGAGATTGGTTGCCCAAACAGGAAGTGTTGCTGCTATGGTAACTGTAAGACGTGAAAGGCAGCAAAGTGGAATCGAATCCAATTCCGCACAAGAAGTGCAAGTAATTTTCCCTGAATAACTGAAATACTTCATGTTTGCTGATTTAGGTACTTCGTAGAGCTAAAGGGCTAGACTAAAAGAGTGCAGCTACCATACTGACTGCGTAGCGTACTGAAGCTAATAGTTCTGCTATTTAACAGAGTTTCTCTGACATTACACTCTTGAACTCACGTGCTAAAGAAGGAAACAAAATCACAGGGTTTGACATCAACTAAGAAATTGGAGTAATTCTCCTTGATATCCTTATCATCCAGGACGGATGTTCCAACAATACAAGGGTGGCCGAAACTAGGCCAGAAGAGCACATTGCAAGGTTTACAGTAATTAAGTACTTCGGCGTATTCCTCTTTGAGGTTGAAGTTCCGCTTCAGGAACTTGTACATGGTCTCCCAGTCGATTGCCTGGCTTTCGGCATTGCTGTTACAGGTGTCTGTGTCCTCTTCCCCAGCTTTGCCATCGATGGCATTTTCCTTGTCCTCAGACTCATCAGGATCAGGGGTGAAATCTGACGATAGGAAACGCTGGCGAAGACGACTCACTCGATTGTTCTTACGGGATTCTTTATTGCTCCGTTCCTTCAATCTGATAGCTGTATTGACTATATTTTCCTTGTTGAAGTGGTAAAAGCAGAGCTGTTTCCAAATTCTGTTTTCGCCCACCAAGGCTCTGAATACTTCATCGGATTCTGCCAAGCTGCGCAAGTCCTTGTCGTCGCTCAGCTTGAGGATGATGAGGCGAATGATTTCTTCTGGGAAGTCTTGGATTGGCATGCGTGGTGCCTAGAATTGAGAAAAAATGGTTCATGAAACTTGAAAAGAATGAGATTTTCATAACAGTTATGCAAGTCTACACGCTAGGGTCTTATGGAAGGCCGGATATCAGAGCCCGGTGCATAATCGAAATAAAAATGGGGAAGCGGAGAAAAAGTGACTTTTGTAGCCTTACCTCGTCCCGGTACGATGCCAAAAGATTTTCCAGTTGGTCCATGTGGTCTTTGTTCTCATTCCATAATTGCGAGGAACCCATGGTGCCTCCCCAGCAGTTGTCTTGGGATTTCCTGTGAATGGAGGAAAAACAAAGGGATTTTAGCAAATCGAAATGCCTTTCACATGTCAAGATTCTTCCGCATCCGAATGCAGTATCAAGTTTCGTCCATCCAAACTAGAACTATTGAAAGCTCAGGCACAGAACAGACGAATCTGTTGAGCAAATAGTGGAAGTAAATCACCGCAGACAAAAAGTCTGCTGAAGCGCACTTAAGGTCATTTGACCGCGTTGCAGATCAGATTGCCATTCATTAAAAGCCTCATCTCAAGGGTAAATAGTAGAGCGTCAGCCTTTGTCCTTTTAGCAGTCCACTAACGTACTAACATTGGACTAGGCCGACTGAATGAATACTAATAGCTGAATAAAACAGGATTGAGAGAGAGCTTGGGAACAGACATGGAATGGTTCGGACAGGAGCAAATGCAGATTACAGTGCGATTGCACATGACATTTACAAAGGTTACTTCATTGGAAAGAGGTAGATTTAGATCGAATAGGAATTGTATTTCCTTTTGTTCCGTAAATCAGTCACTCTGGACTCCATGGTCTGAAGTGAGTCCAGACAACGAAGCTGTGAGAACGTCGTGAGACGAAACTGCTAGCCCAGGATTTATTATCAAAGTCTATGACTGTCTCAAAATTTATTAGGACTTTCAAAAAAAGGAGCTTGTTTTAACATTGTTAGAGTGAGCGGTAGGAATGACGATTTATGGTGTTAGCGGTACAAAATCACTATGACGTAACACTTACCTCATCTCGTGCAAGATGATTCTTAGGAGATCATATCGCCATCCGATACGAACTTGATCACAGATTTGAAAGAGTAATTTAACGAGGATACGTTGAGAATTGCCACTCAGTAAGGGGTTGCTGATGAGCTGACGTATAATAACACAGATGTACTGAAACTTTCGCTGGTCACGTAAAGCATTCTGAAAGTCGAGCAGTTGCAGTGCTTCAGAAAGGGTATTGAATCCTGAGATCTGAAAAGAGACGACAGTCACACATTTTTCAACTTCTTGGATTGCATCCTTCTTTGGTTTCATAACAACTGTGGTATGCATCCCTGTCCTCTTTCTTAACTTTTCGTCTTGTCTTTTGACACAGTAAGTAATTGAAGTTAAATTGGTTACACAAAACCTCAAGACGAGAACGTGCGTTCCGTCTTTATTTCTTCGCATTTGTAAATTAGCACACGATCGATTATGCAATCCAAGGCTCTGGTCAGTGAAGCTCCTTGGAGTTTCACATCACTGCGGTAATCCTTTACCTGTTCACTACACCCACTACCTTTAATGCAAGCCTCAGTTCTCGAAATTCAGCTAGTAAAAAGAACTTAATGGACCTTGGACCGAGGTACTGTTACGTACTGTCTTAAACCAGATTCCTAATTGCTGATTAGCTAATTGGCTTTTAGTAACTGCAGCTCTATGGCTGCATTCACGAAACGGTGTACTGGCTTAAGTTACTCAATCACGTCATGGTATTAATTTCGTGGCATTAGCTATGTGCTTTTACAAATTCTTTGCCTCATAATCTGATGTGGTTGAATGCCATCAGGTTCAGATTGGGTAAGAAAAGCCGTGGAAAATGCAGCTTTGTCCCCAAATTAGCGGGGCGTNTAATCTGATGTGGTTGAATGCCATCAGGTTCAGATTGGGTAAGAAAAGCCGTGGAAAATGCAGCTTTGTCCCCAAATTAGCGGGGCGTAACCGTCACTGCGGCTAGTCATCAGTACATTATGTACTACCTTGCATAATTAAGTTGGTGAAAGACTAAAAATTTGTGTGTTTCTACTTCGATCACAGTGGCTTTGGCTTCTGATTTTATTATGTCCATTATCCTTGGTCTTTATCAATATCACGCCATCGAAAAACATTGTCTCTGTCCCAGATTTCCGAATCCTAGTGCAAGTTCAGTCATCTCTTACATGTTTTCTGTTCCCCTAACTTACTTAAGCTACCGTTCCACGTCATCTCCTATCTTATTCTGGCGAAATGATGTTTGCCACTAACTTCACCTTGTAACCATGCCAGCAACCTAAGGCGTACACAGACCGCCGCAATACGCAAGTCAAGGTCCCCTCATATTCCTAAACCCTTTACCAGATCCGAGTTGCGAATTAAGTTCAATTAGAAAGGTTTGGGTGTTGGCCCATCGCCTGCAACTGGCAGGTCTCGGTTCCTCATTTCCGTTACATAATGAAGGTCTAATTTGTGCCTTGAGTCAATATGTGAGTCTAAGATTAGTGCTGCTAGTATTTCACTCACTGTATGTTTGCATCAACCTAATTAATTTTCACACAGGTAGGCACAAGAGCATCATTTGATTCCGTCTCGCTGGCTCGGTTTGAAACCATTGGTGGAACACAGTCTTTAGGTAAGAAGTAAGAGTTCGCAAGCCAAGCTCAGGTGAGGCAATTAACTGATTAAACTCTGTCTGAAGGAGATTTTGGCTCTTGCAAAGGATTTCTGACGGAGACAAATTCCTCCGTTTCACTGACTAAGGGTGAATTATGGGAGTAGAAACGTGAAAATGCAGTACTTTACTTCATACAGGGTATTGCTGGAATAAGTCTGTCCAACGAGCTTCGTATTCTCGTACTTGATTCTGTGGTCTATTTGCTAGTATTTGTGGCTTTTCACCATAGAACATTTTAAGGCTTCTCAAGCACGAACTTGCGAGAGAACGAGAGCCATAGAACAATTTGGTTTAAAAGATCCTTTCATCCCACAGGTAGACTACGCGACCAGGTAATTCGGCATTAATAATGATTCAAGTTCCTCCACACCGCCTATTTTAATGACCAAGGATGAGAGAAGGCAGGACATAAAATTTAATTTATACGTGAGCGAGCTGAACCGCTGAAGGTATACCGCACCGGTGCGCTACGAAACTCTGCTTAAGTGTTACATTGAATTGAAATTCACAAATTGCAGAATCGCTATGTGCATAAACCGTAAGCACGGCAAACCAACTTCAGGCTTTCAGAGACAGAAGAGAAGAGGTAGGACAAATGCCACATACCACAGGAAGTAATGGTCGGTGAATGGATTTGGATTGAGCATATCGTGTTGAAACACAATACAAAGCAATGGCAAATAAAATGCGGTTGGACGAGGAAGTGTTTGAGAATTGGGCATGAATTAGATAATGTGTTACCTCTCTGGTTTGTCGTAAATTAATTCGGCAATGCGGTTGCTGTTGCAGTTGCTGCTGGTCGCCTTGACTGTTCCACATCCTGAGGATTTTCGCTCCCCCCACTGCAATTCAAAGAAAGGAAGAGTGAAACACGTGTATAGGCATTAAACAAGGACATGAATGCGAGATGCAATCAAAACGCAAAGAACTTAATGACGCTGCACTAGTGCGATTTTGGTTGCTATGGCCACCACCAATGGGCTTTTCGGCACTCATGTGCAATGTTGACGTTGATCCTAAATAGTTTCGAAATACTACGGAATGAAAAGTTACGATTTGGCAGCTTCCCTAACTATGTAGACACATTAAGTTTTGATGCCGAAGGACTGAAGCAAGGATGCTTGTACTGTAGCGCTATCAGAGACAACGAAGCTGTAACGATGAAAAAGTTGCAGCGTAATCCTGAAGGTTTAAGAAACTTCGTAACTTGTGTGCAGTCATAGCAGTTAATCAATGCAATTATGCAATATGTGACAACTGTACAAGAAAAGTAAACAAAGTACAGGAAAATGAATGTGAATGCAGCGCTGCGAGTGATAAGATAAAGGGTTAAGTAAGCTTATGGAGATTGAAAGGACCTAACTGCAGCAGCTCACATTTCTAGTACATGAGATAGAGATAGAGACAAGCAGGGACTCCTTCTTTCTCACTCTTTCAAATGAACAGATAGCAAATTTACTGCCATTACGCAGAAAGAAGAAGTAAAAGTTGTGCAATTACGTGTCAGAGGCAAGAGGGTTTATTTCCTCGAAACTTGCCTATCAACTAAAAGATTGCGAATTGCATCGTCTCATTGCCTGCCTTCTGGTTTTGAAGAGAAAAGCGATGGTAACAGGGAATTGAAGTAGTAAATAAAAGTTTGGCTTGCGGTTAGACATCTTCTTGAATGCGGTCAATTAAAACGTCGTGCCTATTCGTCTTTGAGTCATCCTAATACAAGCAAGGGATTAACTTTGGCTCTAAGCGTTTCTATTTTCTATGCATGAATTTCGGTTTCGTAAAGGCATAAGATCAACTTTACATGAACTGTACACAGTGAAGTGGTTAACAGTGTTTTTGGAATATGCAATGCATCACTGCAACTATACACAAAAGACCAGAATTCCTCGTCTCCGAGGTGGCATTGATGATCTTGGTATGAATCAGACTAAATTACAGATTCACATTTGCCAAAACTGCACTCCCATTATTCCAATAACTTGTGCTGGGAATTCGCTCTCACGAGCCAAAATACATGATGGATGCAAATCTGACTATGAAAATAATGAGATTATGGTCACAGGCTGAGGTTGCAATTACTAGCACAACTTCACATGTAAACTTGGGTTTGGTTCAAAAGCTGTGTTTGGCAAAAAATTAGCATAAAAAGGCATTCAGATTTGCATCTGCAACTTGCTTCAAGCATCATACAGTCACTATACTTAACTGCTTGTGCCATGCAACGAGCTCTACTGTTCGGGTACTCTTGTACTTGCAGAATATGCTGTAATGTGTTCTACTGTTCGGATACTCTTGACTTGTACCTCCTTGAAGATAAAAGCAGTCTTGACAACTCTTGGCCGTAGTTTGCGAACCTATATTATGAAAACAATAGACGAAATATAACAAACTTTGCTGATTGGCACTTACCCAATGTATTGAAGCACCTTGAAACGTTCCCAACCGGATCCATTCTTGACCCAGTAGTCTCCAGGAGACCTCCAATCCTTCGATATGAACGGCATGATGAACGATAAAGTCACACTTCCAACAAACTCTCCCTTCTTTCGTAACAAAACCCTAATACTAAAGGTACAACTTTTAAGTTCGACTGTAACAACCGGTTGGTGATATCAGCACTATTGACTCGATAATGCCGTCCAAACTCACAACCACGTCAATTGTCCAAACTATCCTAAGTATCACAGGTAAATGACTGAATGCAGGCTTATAGCCTCCGGCCCTCTGCCTCGTGGACTGAGGTCTCGCGACAAAACCACAACGCAGTACTATCAAAGCTCAGAATCAGAGCATCGAAAACCCTTGGCTCTTTGTCCGTCTTCCTCCTTGCTCTGACTTCAGGTTGGATGGAAATAGAAAATTTATAATCCAGATCGCAATTACGGTCGATCTTCTCAATCAATCCTTGTATCGCGAACGCGGTTACCTCTTCAAACAAGCCGTGATCGTAGCTCGATTCCCTCCTTATCCTGATTCAATGGGATGACAACGGAGTAATAAAAACACACCTCCTTGCTCTGACTTCAGGTTGGATGGAAATAGAAAATTTATAATCCAGATCGCAATTACGGTCGATCTTCTCAATCAATCCTTGTATCGCGAACACGGTTACCTCTTCAAACAAGCCGTGATCGTAGCTCGATTCCCTCCTTATCCTGATTCAATGGGATGACAACGGAGCAACAAAAACACGACGACGGCGAGTACACTTTTTACAGCGTATAATGCCAACGGATGTGGTCAGATTTCACAGATCAGAGTGTCGCAATACGTAGATCGGTTAGAGATGGGAACGTGGAGATGCGAATCCTGTCCACCGATGAGATCAAAGGAACTGTGAGCTTTCGCGAAAAGAAATGACGGATGTGGCGTCGCCGTCCGAGGGAGGAATCGTACAAGACTTTTAACGACAGGCAGAGTCTCCGTACAGTCACCGTCTCCACTGCCTGTCAATTATCCCTCGTTGGAAAGTTGGCAAGTTAAATTTGCACTTGTTCGACCACAAGTTCCAATTATATTCTAATGCACAGAGCTATTACGAACGAGCTAGCGACGTTGTGAAATATACGCCCGTGAGTCTACGTTGGAAAAAGTGAAGCGGAGAATTGTCTCAAATGATCACAATCACAATTAGCGAGATTAATGAGGCGGGGAAATGGGGAGAAACCTATTTCTTAACTGCTTCTTCGCATGTGTCGATTGTCCCAGTTTTCAAATTGGAGAATTGGACTAGTTTAACGAACAACAATTCCGTGGTTGAAATCCACTCCGCTTCAGCTCCTCCACGATGCAATGATGACAGGGACTGATAACACGGCTTGACGACAGGATTCCACGACAAGACTCGACCACAGCGTACATGTAACTGGTGAGATACGTGGGCTCAATTGCTTAAGTCAAAATCAACTCAGGGATTGAGACAAAGATGTGTAACTGCTTGTTCACAAAGGACAGTGAAGAAGAAGACGACGTCAATCCAGATTCCAAGGAGGAAAGGTCAATGATACACTGATTCACACTTGAGGCTGTTTCAATCGCGGAGGCGAATCCTTGCAGATTCCCAAATGACTCATACGGGTTCAGCAAGGACCACACTGAACTGTAAACAAAACCACATGTCAATGATTAGATTAGAGCTGTTAAGTTGTTCGAGTGTGATAATC
>VRMD01001131.1:0-18776 GCA_009872375.1 Sminthurides bifidus
AAATGGGTATGTCTTGCTGACAATTCGAGGTCGTAGATTCCTCCAAGCTCGTTCTTTGACATGGTCGCAGCTTCCGGGTCCTATGATACCGCAGCATTTCTTCACTCCCTTCGCAGGATTCATTCCCGGCCGTGCTTCAGCGCTCGTGAGAAACCCTAATTTTGGATTATGAATAGCCGGTTTATGTCGTTTACAGTTGCACTCCAATAAATCCGTGAAGCTGGGGAGAGTATACGAGCATGGAGATGGCCAATTTGAACTCTCCTCAATGAGCCGTGCGTCTGTAAACCTATCAGATGAAACGTTGAAACCGGGGCAAACTGGTGGCCGGGTTCTAGATCCTGGATACAACATCGGAATCAAATCCTCCAGCCTCATTGCCATACTGAAATATGCATTCGGAGCTGGAGAAGTATCTTTGTTAGCATGACCGAATCTCTGCCAACATCAAATATGGGTCACATGAACCAATTAGAAATTAGAAACAATTAGGTTCCTGTAGATCATCAAACGTTTTGAGCTTTAGTTTGCGCATGAGTAACTCTTGAACCACTCACTGGAAATGTCGACTTGAACGGACTTCTGATAATCACACCTTGCGGACCACAATCGTACAGTCTTCTCACGTAATGACTGAAAGGGCTGGGATACACCTTCGAAATCAAAGCAATTTACTCATACCTTATATTTGGAACATATGGATAAACGATTTATTCCACTGCTGCATTGCAAGCAGATATTTAATACTTACCGTTTTTATTTGTCTATCCATAATCAGCTCAAACAGCCTAGGCGTACTTCGCCTCGGATCATCCGTTTGACTCAAAAGGATCCCTCCGTGGCAGCCCATGTCTCGAGCAATGCAAAAATCTGCGGGTCCGGAACCTTGAGCATTCTCAAACAACGGTTTCCGCCTGCTCAGGTACTGGAAGTTTACCGTGCCAGCTTTCTTTGATTTCGAAGTCGTGATCTAAGGATGAGTATAAGACACATTCTGGATGCTGTTCCTCAGAATTGATGACTGCAGTTTTTTCAGTCACTGCAGTGGATGTATTTGTACTATAAGGATTGTCGGATCAATCAGCTTTTTCATTTGCCAAAAGTAATCAAAGCAGTCTTACTCCGTAAGTATTGTAAATGGGACCAGGAATCCGAGGCTTCCGGCACTCGTTTTTCCAAGGGTACATGCGTCCATCCCATCCTTGGACGAAGCAACGGATTTCCAATGGATGAAAAATCGGAGGCACGCCGTTAGATTGGTACTTGTCATAGTTTGTCCGCCACTACTAAAAAGAGTTAGATGGCAGTGAAGATAAGCATACACGTAACTGCTGAAAAAGAAAAATCGCAATACATTACTCACCCTCTTGCTTTCCATTTCCTGGCATTCGTCGATCAACTTTTGCCAAGGATCTCGAATTCTGTACATTGGTCCAGGGCTGTCGGTTCCGTATAAGGTGCGGGGAAACCTGTTCCATCCTCTCATAATTGGCGATCCCTAAAAGCATATCGGGGTAAGGTAATAAAGAAAAGTTTTTTCAACTTTTTTCATTTTCCAATCTACAATCAATCAATAATGATCCGATAAACTCACCCTACCACTTCATATCGAGGCCTTTTCCAGGGATAATAATCTGCAGGGCTAGGAAGTCCTTTGGGAACCACCAACAGCTTCCGCTCCTCAGTATTATTGAAAGGTGCTACAGTTTCTGTGAAAAAACAACGTGAACTTGATTTACGATCCTACTTAATTAATGGTTGGAACATGTTACATAACTACTGTGATCAGATCATCCACTAAACACTATTTCAGCTCGTACGCTTTAGTGAAAATGCTCACCTTCTACACATGGCCTGCATGTCACTGCTTTGACATTGTACGACGACGGTCCAACGGTGGGGGGTGTGTCATTCGGCGGTGGTAGCCCTGACCGTAAGGCTTTTGAATAGGCGGTCAAAGAACCAGGAGCCCCCAACATGGCGGACCGGAGTGTTGTTGATCTCCAACTTCGGCAGTAGCACGACTATTAGCACAGATGAAAGGCAGTGAAATTGTGCTTGCAAATTGTGGTAATAATATCAAGGCGAGGTAAAGAAGCCCAACTTAGTCTTCATCATAATAGGTAGTTTCGAAAGTCTATTCATTAGGATGTCACAGTACATCTTCATCTGAATGCATTAAAACGTTCAAGTTTTAGCTCTACCTGTGATTATGTGATAATGACGTTGCTTCAGTTGTGCCAAAGAATGTCAGTGCACTAATACCTTTTAGAAAACATTGCAAAGTGGCTCCGTCGTACGTGAATGCATCTGCCTTTACTTGAAGGAAAAGCAAAGACTGGAATGTCAATTTTGTATGCGAATATTTAGCGCACTTGCTAAAATTATGGTTCCATAACAACAGTTAAGTAAACAAAATTACTACAAATAGTGATGCGGAAGTAAGCTTATTGCAATTACCGTATATGATCATTATTGAATGACAACTCATGACGCCGAGGATTGAGGCATCCCCGAAGATGGATGGAAGTTCCGTCAAACTCTTAAGATAATATGCTTGCTGGAACGGAAGTTAGTTTCGTCAAAAAAATCACTACAACTGGCTTTGAGTACTAGTAATCGGCGTCATGTTACAGCTGCATGTGTTATTCATTCAGATATAAAACCATGTAAAAAGTACGAAATAATAATAAAATGGGTCAAGTACATACATATATTACGCTTCATAGTCTCAAAAAACTTCATCCTCTGGAAGCAAACTTTAACTACTGCAAATCCTTTTTTGGCTGAATCCCAACTTAATAAGTAATTGTGAGATAAAATCATGATCTTTGAAGATCTTATTATTCTACATTTGATCGCACATGCGGTGCAATTCGTCTAAACATATTGCGCAGTTTCAAACTAAAGGTGATTAATTACATTTAAAAAGGTGGTAATGAGTTTTTTCGGCCGGGTAATAGACCAGACCCCAAGTTACCGATAAGATTTCCAACAGGATTACGGAATGAATTACTTTGCGCATTAGCAAAGGAGTTACTCATAAACGGGTTGGACATAGCGGCCGCATTAGCCATGGAATTCGAGAAGCCTCCCATGCCACCTGAGAAAGCGTTGGCGTTGCTCATCGCAGAACTGATGCCGGCTAAGGGTGAGTTCATCGAGGCACTGTTGCTATTGGCCATGGAAATGCCCTGAAAATATACGAGAATTATGCATTAATGACATTTTAATGGCAGTCTATAAGAGGAGAGGAAACACTCACGACATGAATACAATGAATACAATTGTAGTTTGAGATCAAAAATTCCTTTATAGTAAAAAAGCTCGTATGCTTCAAATTAATGCAAAGGAAACAGCTAAACTCACGTTTAAACCTGCGGTGAAAGTCTGCCCTACAGCCATGTTGGCATCGACCACTCCTGGGATATCAACATCTTTGGCTGCTGAAAAGCTTCCGGAGATGCTGCCATCTGGATTCCGTTCCATTTCAAAGCCAGGGTCGGGGTCTCTATCGTCTCTGATCATGTCATTTTGGTTATGATGGATTCCGAGCTGTTTGAGTAAAATATAAAATCAAAATTGATGGAAGTAATCAATTAAGTCCCCTACTACACTTCGATNTTACTTATTGCATCTAGATCAGTTACAACACACAGATTATAAAAATGCAATAAGATTGAACTCACTTGAGGCGCAGCCACTACGATTTCTTCAGTAAATACCCAAAGTACAATCAGTGCAAGCGTGAAAGAAACCATTTTGGCAAGTAAGACCAGATAAATTGAATTTAATTGATTAGATAATTATCACGGCTAGAGGTTTTTTGATATTGGTTGTCTTTTTTTATGATGAATTTCTCTCGAAGTCGAAATTTAATGGTATAAAATACCAAGTCAAAATTGCTTACCACCCTTCAGGTAAGTCTCAGTGAGCATATATCACGGCAGCTGTCTGAGCTCAACTGACCACCACCGGGCTCTCCGACTTCTTCAATAGCATCAATAGTTTGAGCCATCGTTACATCATTTCTTTGTTCTTCAGTTTAGAGCAAGAAACTGTAGCTACACGATTAGACTAAGAGCGAAAGAATCAACGAATATGAGGGCTCAAAGAGATAAAAAGGCAAGAAGCTTGATTGGAAAGACAAGATTAGCATAAATCTTTCGCTTTATTATTGTAATATAGTTCTTGGAACGGAAGATTTTGATACGCTAGCTTTAGCTGCTGTAAGGTGACACATACTCGTAGTTTTGTGCACGAGATGATATAATTTAGAGCAAAGCCACACCACTAATTTCTATATCCAAAGTATCCAGGGTATCCGTACCCAGGGTATCGGTGCATCGTTGGAACATTCACACCCAAGTTAAGACCATGAGTATGCGAAGCTGTAGTTTGGCCTTGCTGGCCTGGTCTTTTGCTGAAGTTGACTCCAATGGCAAAGTTTTGATTCATACCAATGTTTGCTTCTTGGCCGACATGAGCCTGATTATTGGTCTGAGCCAGATTTATCCCACCTGTGATCGTGCCGTCAGGGCCGATTTTGACGATTTCAGCTTCTTGAGGAAATCTATGCGGCTTGGTAACTTCAGGTGTAGTTGCAACAATAGGTGTTTCCGTCTCTAAATTTTCCTGTCCAGGCTCTATTTGGCCCGTCTCTGACTCCGGTGTCAAATTGTCGTCCTCGAGCACACCTTCCTGAGATTCCGCGAGAATCGGATCTATGTCACCTTCAGGCACCAGGTCCCCATAGCCTTCCTATTTCAAGTACAGTAGACGTAGATAAGAGTTTGCCCTTTCTTATTTAAGCTAAACAATGCATAAACGGCAAGTCTTACCGCGGGGAAAGATCTGACTCCTTGCAATACCAGGAGAACGGCAAAAGTTGCAAGGTAGACTTTCATGACCATAGGGATTGAGAATTTGCTTCAGTTCACAAAGTGACTCTGAGCAGGAATAAGAATAGCAAGAATCGTAAACGAGGACTAGGTAGCAGTAGGAATGAATAGAATGGAGGTTACTTTTTTACTGCTCGAGTTCTTATAGCCACCATCTGTTATCAGAATGCGTCTGATACAATAGCCAGCATTAGCATTATTATTCTCAGCTTTTTTAATTCCGTCAGTTGAAGCTCTTAGCATGAGTTAGCAAACGATTAGTCAAATTATCTACCAGAAAGTAATACATTCTGTTCACGTGCAGATAGTGAGGTTGAATTCACAGGTGAAGAATAACCGACGCCATTAATTACTTCCACTCATTCCAATATCAGGTAATTGCTTAATTAGCCTCTTCTAATTCTATCTTAATCGCGATCACTATGCTCAACATTTATGACTACTGAACAAACAGACTCATAATTTTCAGCTGCAATCCAACACCGTTACACTCAATGTGGCATCAAGCATTGAAACATAGCCGTTTCTAAAAACCAAAACTAGACCTACATAATGTAGCATGGACTAGACTAAAAATCTTAAGAAGACCCTTTTAAGATCCTGACTATTTTCAAAAGAGGAAGAACCAGGCATATTTAGTATTGTGCTCAAATCCAATGATTCGAAAGTGAACATCAGAAATTTAGATTTTATCCTCGTTGGAATGGAACGTTCAAGCCAACGTTGAGGGCGTTGCTGTGAGAAGTAGAAGATTGACCAGGCATTCCTGGCCGTTTCTGGAAATTCACTCCTAGCGCAAATTGGTCGCTAATTGCTGTGTTAGTTCCAAACCTCCCCCCAGCGTTGGCCTGGTTAATGCTCAAGGCAGTGTTATACCCTCCGCTAATGGTACCATCCGGGCCTATCTGTACGACAGGATTGGGCTGAAAGAGAGGGAAAGCGATTATAAATCTTGCTTTGCGTATTGCATGTCCGCGAAGTCAAAAATTAGTTATCACAATAAGAAACTAACTTAGTACTTACTTGAGGAAAGCTCCATGCACAATGCACAACTGCAAGGCACAAGAACGCTAGGGCAACCTTCATTTTTACGAATCTGATCAGCTTTTGGCAATAAAAAGAACAAACTTTTTTTCCTTCCTGGTTCCAGCTACCATTCGAATTCGAATACTTCTCAGATGAAACCACCTCACGTCTGAAACGTAGAACACCTCGTCCATGATCTTATACCCTTCTTCCTCCGCGTTTTCATTACGTTGCAATTACGATAAGCTTTGAAATTTTGTAATTGCCATCATGCGGTTCTGACAAAAAGTCATGTTACTTTGACTTACTTAATTGAAACTTAATTCCTAGCCTCATTTGTGCAGTACATCAGATTGTGTTATCTCATCCTTTAACACGAAACGGTTAAGTTCCCATACATTTAAACCTTAGTTCCTAGGAACTGGAGCTGCCTTGTAATTTACCTTGTTTCAACGTGGGATATTTACTTTAAAATGGCAATTCTGTTCCTTATGAATATACTCATCTTCGAAAACATTTACATAAAATATAACGATGATCATTAGTCGGTTACAACTTAATGGCAGGACTTGCTTACAAGACTGAGAGAAGCAAACAAGAGCCGAGACATGTAGCCGCTTCAGTATCATGTGATAACTTGGTTAATGACAATGAAATGAGACTAAAGTCAAGCAAGAATGGAATTTTCTACTTTCCAGTCTGAACTATCAGTCACCTTTTTTGATTAAATCTTCAATAACTTTAAGGTTGGTATAGCTTTTACTTTGGCAGCTCTGTCTAGCTCACCTGACGGAAAGTAAGCGTAATTTTCACTCCACCTATGCGAGTTTTTTCATTAAGGAATTTTATTGTTTGTCAGTTGACGCAAGCAAACCGTTAAATAAGAATACAAAATAACATTTATCACATTAAAGAAAAGGTCGTGTGGTCGAATGATGTGCTACGATACGAGGGTCCTGCGACTCTATCTGTATCTTCTTCTGTGACCTCCGTGTGGATATCTCCCGCCACCGAAGCCTTGAGGTCTGCCGTTAAACTGGTTCGGGAAACCGTTAGGCTTGAATCCGGGATTGTTCAAAGCATTGTTGTTGAAGTTTGCACTGTTAGCAAACGCGTTTGCATTCGCTTGAGAAGAGGAAAACAAGGGATTGGAGAACTGAGACGAAGCAGCATTAGCCCCGGACGAGCTGAAACCGTTCTGATTTTGAGAGGAAGACAAGGCGTTGCTTTGACTGAAGCCAAAATTGTTTCCACCTGGAAAGCCTCCATTCAAAGAGGCCGATTGGCTTCCTCCGAAGCTTGACCCCTAAAATAGCGGTAATGATCCGTTCAAGAAAGGCAAACTATAAGTGTTCATAGAATTGGCCGAAAATGTCTTATTTGTTAGGATAAATCCCTTCGAACTTACTTGTGGGCCTAGGCTGAACGTTTGAGATGCTCCAAATGCGCCATTAACCCCAGGAGCGTTAACAGCTTGAGAAAAAGCGAATGATCCGGAAATTGAGCCATCTGGATTCCTTTGAACTGTGTAAGGGGATTTCGGCTGCTCCTGTGGAATTCCCAACAGCCTCATCGTCATATCTTTTCTGCGACTTTTCTACTTCCTTGCTTAAGATGCTTTGGCTACTTAGGCATGACGTCATTAAATACATAAATTGCAGGTGCTAACATACGCTGCAGCGCGACTGTGCCCATTTCCTCTTGTTGTTATGCCAGTAGAAAAACTAGACTTGCGAAGCCCACAAAAACTTGAGCTAGTTAAAGTAATGCAACTATCCGTACAATCTCATCTCAGCGTTTTAGTGACGTCTGTTACCTGTTCCCTTAATGATGCAAGTAGCATCAGCCCATTCATGTGAACAGGAGGGCGAAATTCATTGGCATTGGCTTTGTGTTTGTCCAGTGTTTACTCTCTGTTTTTACCTTGAATCGAAGTAGATTCAAGGAATCGTGCGAAGCAAGAACCAGTAATGTTGAAAGCTACCAGGTACATATACTCAGACCAGATTTATTAGTGTTTGCTTTGGCGGATTAGCTAGTCAGTTTGTTTTGCATTGTTATCAGCATTACTCAAGCATTACACTAATTAGCTCAACTCACAAATGTCAGTTAGTATTTCACCACCGCAAGCTCGTACCAAAATTCATGGTGCTTGAATGTGCGCTGGTAGTCTGTCCTGCTTGGCCAGGCTGCTTGTTAAAATTCACTCCGATAGCAAAATTATGATTCAAGGCGGTGTTCGCCGCCGGTCCAATGTTCGCAGTGTTCGCACTAGAAGCCAGGTTAATGCCACCCATCACACTTCCATCGTTGCCCAATTGAACGATTTCCTAATTCGGTTAGGTAAAGCAGGCATTAGTCAGTCATGTTAATACAGCTTTAGACTTTTAGTTGCATGCAGCTCTTACCGTTTGAGTTGTACCAGAAAGCATTTCTAACTATCATTTTTTTGCTGAGTAAATTCAAGATGCTAATAATTGAGCCATATATGAGAGAGAGCTCAATACTTACGTTTGGGCGACAATTCACCAGTCCTGCTGCCACGAAGCAGAAACACAATAGTAACAAGTACTTCATCTTAGCCCACTACACAAAACTGACAAAATAGTTTGACTCAGAGGTTATGCGTCGTCTAGTCAGATCAACTACTAACATCACGGGTGAAGGAGATGCTCTTTATATTCAGTCTTGGCTTACGAAATGATTCGCAAAGCTGCCCATTCGTTTGTCTGACGAGATTCATTTTTTAGCCTCGGCACATAACCTCATGTATACAACTTGATCAGTACACAGGTATTAACATTGCCAATGCATAATTTTAAGCGGCAAGAAATGAGCGAAGCGTCTTCGACAACAGGTACCCACCATTGTTAGTAAGTTTGCAGCATTTCGCTGTGGGAGCTCACCTCCTTACAGATAATGGAACTGCTTTCGCGTATGCAGACGCAAAAAGTTGTGTTTTCAGATACCTATGAATCTCACGTACAGAAAACGAGACAACTGTTCTGAAATGTGTTGGGGCAAGTATACAAAATATATAACTCAGTTATGTATAGCTACACATATAAATTGAGCTGATGATTGATATCTTAAAAGTTCAACTGTTATGCAACTGATAATCGGAAAAAATATTTTTTATTACTCCTGCCTACTATTGAATCGTTAAAAATCTATTAGCTGCAACTTATCCCTGGATTCTGAGGATTGATTACTTGTCTTCAGGAATTACCAATTTCTATTCTATTACCACGTTTCTATTCTAGGACTCAGCAGCCTCTGGATTTAAGCACAAATACTGTATGACTCAATAAGTGGGCTTCACGCTAAATGGCTTCAATTCACGCTATTTCATTTCAAGTTTTGTACAAATGCAACGTGATTGGAAGAATTAAAAGCTGCTTTAATGAATATTTTACATCTTATAGCACAATATTTTTATACGTCATAGAGACATCGTTACGGCCCTTAGGTCCTGAGACCAAATGTTATAAAACTTATCTGTCAGCATGCTGAATGAACTCGGCACAGTATCGTTAAAAACTATTATAGCTGGATTTCAAAGAGATAAAATACGCTCACTTAAAAAAATTCGTGACCGCAACTCTTAATGTATGGCCAAAATTGCGAACTAAAATCTAAAATGCCATTAACGTATAGAATTGGTAATAAATCAGCGTGATTTTTGTACTTCATCAGAATTCGGTATCTGTGCTTCCTAAGCTGTCAATAGGTGCGTTTTAAACATCAACTGCTGTGCTGAGAACGAGCCTCGATGAGATCTTTCAGGTATTGTTCCATTGCATTTTGTGATGCATGAAGATTCTTGGAAACGGCAACGCCAAACGGAGTGTCACCAAACTCATTGCTTCTCATCAGGGATGCACCATGTTTAAGTAACTCTAACACACACGTGGAGTGATTTCCAGACGTAGCATACATCAAAGCTGTGTTTCCGTGTTCATCAGACATGTCCACTGTCGCTCCATGTTGTAGAAGAAATGAAATCACTTCCAAGTGACCATTGGTAGCAGCAAACATTAATGCGGTTTCTCCCCCTGTAGCTTGAGCGTTTATAAACGCTCCCTTCTCTACTAGCATTTGGGCTGTCGACGCTTTGCCGTGGTAGCTTGCCCAATGAAGTGCTCGTAATCCATGTTCATCTAAGGAGTTGACCTTTTCACCTGAAATCAAAATTTTCGTATTAGTTCTCTTTAACACTGGTTCAACTTTGCTTAGGCTCATTTCACGACAATTTAAACCCGACACTTACCCGTCATTTCATCCCTTTCTAGTTCTCCTTTAGCTGCGCGTTCATGAAATGTAAGTGGTGCTGGAAGTGCATCCCGCATATGCGTTTGAACATTTCCTCGTTGTAAATTCGTCAATACTGTTAAAGACTGTTGCTGCTAAAAAAAATGGTTGGTTTTGTTTAAAAATTGCAAGTATGGTACCATTATTGGAATTCTCAAATGTTAATTGTGTGTTATACTCCAAGATTTTGATTACCTTATACGGCAAGGAAAGCACTGTTCTTAGATCCTATTTCAGGCATTACGGCATCCCCACCTTCATCTTCTTGTGATTCTTTGGGCGACGAAGAACACGGTTCTTCCTCCTCGACAATCTTTGTGCTTAAGGAACCGTAATGCTCGATCTTAATTGTCGGAGGGTCATCTTGCACTAGTCCATTAGTTTCTGTATTGTTCCCGTTGCTTACACCACCACCATTACAAATTTGGCTTAAACCAAATTTACTCATCCTAATCGACTAGATATCATTAAATACCGACGGTAACTATTACGCATAAAGAACCTGATTACGAGTCCAGCTCGTCCACTGTCTCGCCGTGTAGCTGCTCCATTGTGATATAAGATGACTACTTGCAGAAGGCTTCCACAAAGGCTTAAAAAGGCCCTAAAACAGTGCACTAAAAGTGGCAAAAGTCACTGGTAAAATCCGAATGCTGTGCCAAGTGTCACATATCCTTTGTTTCGCAGTCAATGAACATGCAAGCATGACTAAAACGACCTGAAATTATTTATTTTCAGTCTAGCCTCACTTAAAAGTCTGCTATTTTCAAAATATCTTTGGCAATATTTGGAGAAAAATAATTTTATACATTTACTCCTTAAATATGGTACACCAATTACCAAAAAAGTTATATATACTGCTTAAGGGCATCTACAAAATCACTTTTTTTCCTGTATAAAACACAGTTTGAAAAACACACTATAGCGAACATATGTAAACTTTTCAAATCGACCGCGAGGAGAACATTGATTCAGTCAATGTCATAGAGTACAGCGTAACCACTCTGAGCGTGTAACTTATGCTATGGTGATGGTTAATACTGAACCAATGTAGCTACTAGAAAAACGTTTCTAAAATGGCGAAACTAGATTATTATAACTACATGTTTAAATCTACTTAAACAGTCAAGGATACAACGCCAAGTACAATGAATAATTTAAATGGCCATAACAAGACAGAAAGTAGTTTTAAACTTACACAGTACTCTCTACTTCTTCACCTTCACTTCTTCCCAGCACATTTTTTACATTCGCATCCATGATCACAAGGTTTGACTTTTGGAAACCTAGCTCTGGCAATAGCAGCTTGTTCTGTCAGAGCTTGTGAAACGGTATCAGCAGAAGCTAACTGAGCCTCATCTTCTGATATGGAGTGAACTTCAGCCTCCTCGTGATCTGATAGCCCTTCTTCCGGGTCAGCCTGAAGTTCTAAATCTTTTTGTTGCACCTCTTGTTCCGGTGGACAAGACACATACTTGGTCCTTCAAAAAATGATCAAAATAATGTAAGAAACATTCTACGAGGAAGTATATAGAAACAATCAAATTACTTCTAACATGCAAGATTATCATTTAAAGACTATAAGCTAAAGACGAAGGCATACTTTTTCAAATATTGTGTTTGCAACAGCTTTTGCTCATCGGAGCGCTTCTGCACAGAATCCAAGGATAAACTCTGCCTTGGCAGTTGCCTGCTTCCTTCTTTCGACGATTGCGCTCGCTCTTGGGTGACCGCTGTAATTCCACCGATTGACCTTTGCCTTCCGGCGGATGCTGTGGTGGCACGTCCTAGCGTCATTCGTCTCTGGGGACCAGAAGATGCACTGCTACGTCGGCTAGCTGTTTCTTCTTCCATGTAGTGTTTTGAAGGCGCTAATGATAATGTTGTGGGCGTGCCTAGTCTTCGACCTGAGGCATGCCTGAAGTGAAATGAAGCATCTGCATCTGGCATCTCTAGGCGCCTCTTCAGCCGACCCAAAACAGGTTGTAGCTCCGCGGACTCCTCCATGAATTTTAAACTTCTTTCTCTCATGTCACAGTGCACAAATAGTGTCTTTTCCAACGTTTTCAAGCCATACTGAGATTCGAATCCAAAAAAACTATTACTATTAGTATCATAGACTTCGCAAATTCAGGTTTCTTGTTGGTAGGTAAAAACAAACTGCCAAGAGTATTTGCATGTAACAAACCTCGAACTTTTCCCTTGCACAGCGAAGTTTCAAGTCCAACTCTATCATTTCCCGATCCTGATGCATATGAAGGCCAAGCTCTTTGATCAAACGATTGGCCATACGGTTAGCGCGGATAATTTTTTCCTTTTGACTAGCAATTTCGAAATGAATGTTACTCATTTCGTACTTTTTTTCTCCCAATAATCCTTCTAAAAAAGATTTAGTGTTTTGGGCTTCAGACAGCTCTGCGTCACGCAAATTACATTGCTTGCTTAATTCAGCCAAATGCTTTTCCGCCTTTCTTTTACGTACTAACGTGAGCTTTTGCTCCTCTTCTAACGTTTCCAGAATCTGGGCTTCCGGGGCTACGACAAAAGGAATACGGCAAGTGGCAATTAACGTTATACCTTTGCATGCTATAAATGTAATTGCTTACATGAAAGAAATGTTTTCACTCACTCTCAGCAGCGGCTGGAGACAGGCTGTCTTTAAAAGCCACGTTAGAACTTACAAGGACAGAAAGCGTGTTTTCCAGAGCTGCTATCTCCTTCTCAGCTTCTTTCACTTTCGCATCCCACATATCACCTTCTCTGTGTGAACAGGAAGAATAAGCTTCTTTCATATGCACAAATCGTTTTCAAATTTTAATGCCAGCACCTAAACTTGCTGCAAAACTTTTGAGTCAGAACGTTCCCTTTCAGAATTTATGTACCTCCGCAAAGCTTCTCTTTCTTGAGTGTGCTTCAGAATGTAGTAGGATTCAGAGTGATCCTCGCCACCGTCGGATCCTAGTGCGTTAAGGGTATACTCGTATCTGCAAACAAAGAAGTTACATGGCCAACATCAGTAGGAAAACCAATAAAGAATTTGAATAATCTGCAGACCAATTGACACAGAGCAATGCTCAAAGTCAGTTTACCTGGTTTTGTACAAATTGATCTCTCTTGTAACGTCTACAATATAACTTGTGAGCTTGCTTAGCTCTTCTTTCAGAATCTTCTGCTGACTTCTCAAAAGACTCATGTGAATGTCTATTTCTGACTTTCTCTCCTTTACCGCCTGATCATCATCATGTAAAAATTGCACACACGTTAGACTTGCTGTAAAAACTCCTCAAAGCAATTGAATCAAGAACTTACAGCTTCCATCGTAAGTCTGTCTTGCTCTAATGAGTTAATTATGTCTTTCTCTTGCAAACTCTGCTTGTGAAATCGTCTAAGTGCCATCTGTAGTAACCGAGTTTCCAACTGCAAGCTTTGCACATCATCGCTTGCTTTTTTATTTTCCATAACGCATCTGTGAATTAAAGGAGCTGCAATTAAGGTCAGTAATTTCGTTGCTCGTCAAAAAATCTAATTCTCTGTGACTGTAATAAATTCAACCTTTTTGCTTCCATTTTCAGCGTGTCAACAACTGCTTGCAACTGCCTATACTCTCGTACAACCGTATCAAATTCCCACTGGAGTCTTTTGTTCATGTTGGCTAGGTGAGCCTCTTGCGCTTGCAAAAAGGTCCGGGTCTTCATGACCTCTTGCAACTTGTTTCTCATGTCGAACACGTATTCTTTGCTAATTGAAGACGAAGCAGCCTCTGAGTTTGACGTCATCTGTAGTATTTTGGATTCCATGGCGATGACTTCTAATTCCAGTTGGTATGCCTGCTGCGTGTCTTTTTGAACCTACAGTATTCGAATTTAAATAAGGACGTTATTCACGTTTTCATCCTGTTGAAAAGCATCATCTGGTTACTCCTACAAATGAGATGAACTTACCTGGAACTCATCAATCTTGGCTTGCTCCTTTAGGCTCGCGATCAAGGATCTCAAACCTTTGACACGATTGCTTCCGGTCTTGATCTCATTTTCTAACTGAGTGCATTCATTAGACCGTGCCCACAGGAGACGCCTAAATCGTTCGATTTCGCGGACTGTTTTTTCTGCCCGCTGCTCTTCTTTGTCAATGGAATCTTCTATTTCTTTGGTTCGATTTTCTTCCGTCGTAGCTTCAGTCATCGCCATGCCGTGTCGTAGTTTTGCATCCACTATGTCTAGCTCTAGCCTCTGCATTTCGTTTTGTATCGACGCCATTTCTTTGTCCAAGCTTGTAAGTTGATTCTGCATTTGCTTCAACGCAGTATTTGAGTTATTGATCAGAGAATTATAGCTCATAACATCGTCTGCCAAGCCTGCTTGTGCCTCTTTGAATTGCGCTAGTTGACTCTTCATAATGCTGCACGCCTTGTCGCTCAAATTAAGCTCATAATCGATTTCACCAGTATTATTCTCTTCCTGCTTCAGCATCTTTTGGTGCCGATCGCACATCTCCTCTAAATATTGATACTTTGCTACGGTATGCAGCATATTCCTGAAAAACATTGGACCTAGAAGTTACAGTCTAATGAATAGTTGATGTGGTGTTTGCAAATGTGATTTGTGACGCAACGTTACTGCTTACCTCAGCAACATCTTTGATGTTTTCATCACGCTGTTGCATGCTTTTCAGCGTCCCTTCCCAGAGTTGAATCGCTTGCCTCCGCTCGTCATGAACTCTTCGAAAATTGTTGACAAAGTCTATTAAATTGCTGCTGGAGACTCAGAGTATTTGTCGCTGCATCATTCAATTTAGCTCGGGAATCGTGCAGTTCTTCTCCTGTCTTTTGGAATTTCAGTTGAAAGTCCTAGAAAATAATTGCATTTTGTTCACAATTCAAGCTTTAAATCTAAGTCGTGATTCAAGGTGGCAACAGCTATGAAGCAAAAGGTAACGTTCTACCTGTGCAACTCTTTCATCGACAAAAGTCATTGTTTGAATGAAGCTGATGTAGTTTTCTTTATCTTCTGTAACTTGCTTGAACCGTTGGACTGCAACCTGGTCAAACTTGACAGTGGCTATCAGATCTTCAATCACACGCCGTCGACTTTCGACCTCTTCCTAAAAAAAGGTAGCACTATGAAACAGAGTTAACAGGACAGTATACATGTACATGTACATATGCATGCCTTTCAGGCACTGACTTACGCTCAAACGTTGGTTTCTGTCATTGTATCCATAGACTTCTTGTTTCGCAGCTTGCAAATCGGATTTGTATCTTGAATGCATTCGATCAGCAAGTTCTTTTAAGTTTTGTTCTGTTTCAAGACCATTTCTTTTAGCATGGGTCATTTTCTGGAAGTCATAGAAGTAATCAATTTTAAAAAGCTGCCTTAAAGACTCATGGATGCGAGTAACGAACGTGTTGATTGAGTAACGCAAAAGGGTTAATTCAAATACTTGTGTTTCTTTTAGTGCGCCCGACGTTCTTTCCAAGTGACTTTGCAGAATTTTGCAGTGCTGAGTATCCACTTCAAGCGATGCGTGGATTTCAAGAAGCCGCTTTTGCTTTTGCTCCAACTGTAATTGTGAAAGCAAGAAAAATATGAGTTTTATAAACGTGAAGACTGCAAACCCAAGTAATGCTATTAATCTTACCAAATTCTCCAACGCACGATTTTCGTCGTTTGCGACAGGTAGGCGAAAGCCTGACCCCCATCCTAAATTACTTAAAATCGTCGTTAGTTGAGACGAGATCATTTTTGCATCAATCACTACCTGAGTCAACAAAATTCAACAGCTTCTCGTTGTAGTTGGATGAGATTTCAGCTCTAGTAATAGCTGGTTTCTAAAAGATGAAGCTAGTTATAGCAACTGTGTTTTTTAAGCTAAAAGACTTCGAGCTCCATGAATTTATGATCTTTATAACGTAATTAGAAAAGCGAAGCGATTGATACGCTCCGAGGCTCGCAATCTAACCCATGAAGAATGGAAGAACAGGATGCTGGAAGGGTTGAAACGTTTGATCGAAGCTGGAAAGCAGCATAAACGCCAAATACCCAAGATGGAAACTGCGCATTTCAATTGAACCCGGCATCGTCTCCATGGTTACGGAAGCGACTCTCACCAAATACAGCTTGTATGGTTCAATGGTTCGGATAAATTATTTTTCTAGTTGCAAATTTTTAGCTATTGCAGCGGATATATTTAATGCACTTTGTCGTTGGTATTCTGAGTTCTGAGTGCATAAAATGGAATTGGTGTGCTGAACCCGGCTGGATGCCACTTTGCTTCAGCTGGATGCTTAAGGAACTGCTGATCAAGGAACTTAACATCTAACCATGTAAACCGAACGCTATTTAAATTGAATTTTATTGCAAAATGGGTAATTGTATATTATGAAATGTGCGCTTCAAAGAACATTTTAAATGCGTATGATTGACACTGGGTAAGAAAATATATGGTATGGGGACCTTATCCTCGACCTATGAATTAGGATCTCATTGACAGTATTCGGAAAAAGTATTCCAATTCAAAGCTTGGTATCCTCGAGCAAATCAGTGCAATGTACGGCATTGTGAACTTTGTCCACACCGTAGCGTGCCCGAAGAGACTGCGGTCTGAGTTTTCTTCCCAGTTCCTGTCGCGTGAAAAAATTATTTTCATTGGAATTTTATGATAACGATTGATGATGTAAGTTAAATGATTATGAGTTTACTTACTGGATCCATAGGTCCGCAAGCTGATCGAAATGACTTTTGCGTTTCCTTGTCGCAACCAGATATTTCCAAAACATAACAAGGGCCTAAAGCTAGTTCCTCCGTCATTGCCTAAATAAGGAAATGAAAGATACTGTAAAAATCTGACTGAATAAAAACTTGTACAAAATATTCAGAGACTTACAGCATACTCAGCCAATACTCCTTTATAAATCTCATAAAATTCTTCTGTGTGAGTTCGATCAAGGTAAAAGAGCTCCATTGCTGTAACTTTGAAGTTAGCACTGCAAATATCAGCTATGATTCTTCCAGCTAAGCCTGAAAAATCTTTTGGTTAGTGTTTTACCTTATGGAAATTAGTTTATATTACAAATGTAAAACACTATACCTTCTTTAACAGCGTGAGGCTTTATTATACAGCACGTTGTGTCACAGAACGTTGGAGTGTTTGGAACAACACATTGGAGCTGCTCTCGGCACATTGGGAAAAAAAATTCTGCATCCTGAAATTTAAGTATTGAAAGTGAAAACGCTCCAATGGGCTATTCTAATGACAAGAGACGGCAACAATGTTTAACATACTCTTTGCGCTCGTGATGAATCATCAGAAACATATATGCCATTACGAATGATGTTAGTCCCATACAGTGACCTGAGAGAATTGGAATCTTGTACTTTCGCCTCAGCAGGGTCCTTTGGTCCCGCTAGATATTTCATTCGTTCAATAGCGTTGTCTCCCAGGACTAAGAAAGCTGCGACAGGTGCTGATGACATATAGTTGACAAGGTCCCTGTAATAAAAGATCATTTTCAGGACATACTTTAAATACAGTCCCCAAAGAATGATTAAGCGGATAGATTTCCTAATTCTCGTACGAATAAAATTCCTCGCCCTGAAAGTCTTGAAAAAATTTGCATGCAGTCTCGAATCCAAGAAGTCCGGTTTTAGCTCGCATTACGCGGAAGCACTTTTCAATTCTTTGGAGAATGAACCCAAGGTATTGAACTGCATCAGGTTGAATCATGACAAAAGCTCTGGAAAGAGGCACGACATATGATTAGTTTTTTTTTACTAAATGTGATGCTTGTTTTCGCATTCATTTTCACCTCTGTGTCTTAGGCTCCAAGTGATCCTTAGTACACTGATCTCCATACTCTATCAGTGTCATGTGCCGTGCATAAATATTAAGGATATTTCCTAGGTATAAGTCTTCTTGTCTCACTGTATCTACTTTGATTCGTCGCAGAAATTTCCTATGGTTCATTACATCAATCTAGAATGAAATATACCTAGTTAAAAGTAACAGTCTCGTTTCAACAAAAGCGAAAATAGCTCATACTACATTCTCTACTTACGATCTCTAGAGTGCCATCAACAGTGTAAAAGATTGTCATGTACTTTTTCACAAGATCAGCTTCTCGATCATACCATGTACATATGAAGATGAGTTTATCGGGCGCTTTACCATTGGTTCCCTGCAGCACGAAAGGATATATACATTTGAAAAATTAATCGGTTTGAGAATACATCAGAAAACCACTCCAACACTTAATATTTACTTACGGCTGCACACATATTGCCACGTGGATTATTGTTACACTCCATCGTTGATCGCTACTCAATTATAGCAACTCCTGAAAGACCAAAAACCTGAATCAGTCAGTCCTTTCGACCTTCCACTTTTGGCCACTATCAGTTCACCGCAACACGTGTGCACAATTCGACACCAATTATTACAATACAGAGTGGTCTAACCAATATTAAATGCTTCACGTGTCACTGATGCCTTAACTGTAATTAGCAGTGGGGACGAATTTTCCTTCCATTGATAATGGTTTTC
>VRMD01001132.1:0-18770 GCA_009872375.1 Sminthurides bifidus
AGAGAGAGAGAGGGGAAAATCTTGAATAATCTGTCTGTGATGAGAGGCAAAATTGGCTGCATGATCGTCATCACGGCGGCTTGTATAGTTGCGAAACATATTCGGGTTTCAGTTTATTGGGAAACGGTGCCAACATTTCTCGGAAGAACGAAAGTCTCTCATCGCTATGCGGTGCACACTTTCCTTTCAAATTGAGCCTCTCCATCTATTCTCCATCCGCATCCTCTTTTTCTAGCCTCTTGATTTGCAACTCTGCGGCTTTTAATGCTCCATCGTGTGTGAGAGTCCGCAGCTTCCGTTCATCTGATCACGTTCCAGAGTTGGAGGAATGAGGACCCGCAGATTATTTTCCATCCTCGGGCTATTCTGTCCCGTTTATGCCGCTCGACCGACTTTTGAAACTCCGAAACGGTATGAACTACCGCCTACAAGCTCCACAACAACTAGGGGATTTCAGGCTCTCTAAATTCCAAAATCGTTGAATTTTTAGCTCACTGAATTCACAAGTTCTTTTCGAATCCATCCGTAGTCCTTATTCGCCTTCACGCCTTTGATCTCAAGGTCCAAGTGGCAGTTTGAAGGTGGAAAAGATTTGCAGAAAGTAAAACAGGTGAAAGATAAACCTTGTCAAGTAATAAGTTAGGCAAGCAAGTGTTTGTTTACTTTTGCCACTAGGACAGGGAACTAGGAACCAGGAAAAGTTTTTGCTAGTTTGCTTGCCTGTTGCTATAGTACGGTCGTCATCATGCTGCAGAGTATTTACCTGAATCTAATGGTCTCTTCGTACTATTCATGGCTTGACTTTGCCCGTATCGCAGCTAGCATAAGTTGGAATTGGAGCAAACGTTCAAGACACCTAACGTTGCTCTAGCGACGCAACTGAAGTTGATGGTATTTGACTGATTGCACTTCCTGCTCTTGACTAGGTCAGAAGGATAAAGCATTAGATAAAATGGACTGCAGGATTTGCGTCAGTCCTATAAATCACAGCTTGAATTGTGTAAAATATACGCAGTAGTAACACAAGACAGAAACTTAACACCGGGCGGACACCCAAGTAGGTTACGAGATTTCCGTGTAGTGTTACAACGGAGCTGCAAAGACGCCAGGAGTTGATGCGATAGGAGAGCTGATTGCAAAATATTTGTGAATGTCGTTTGCAATCAAAGGGCGATGCCAAATTAGCAGCATTTGTCAGCTCGACAGCATTGGGAAATACGGAGAATGTTTGCGGAAACATTTAGGAGAAAATTGAAATGGGAGGACAGTTTAGTTATCGCGCTTTCACACATTCACAATATCCCCATCAGGTTACTTCCGTCGGATGGATGAAAAGCAGGCTTTTTTACCTTGGCATACTTTGTTGCTGTTTGCAAGGTAATTCTAGAATTGGCGAAGGATTTTGTATCTTGGTTCCAAGGAGAGAGTTGTTAGTAGGGACGGGGCTACGGTGTACAATACGAGGACTGTAGCTCTTGTAAATGGGTCGCTGACTGAGAATAACGTGTCCACAGATGGAATTTAAACTGGTAAATTGCTAACCTGAATTCCTCGGAGTTGGAGGGGATTTTGAAGAGTATTTTGAAGGATGGGTGGAAATTCTAGCTACGTTGCTTCTTTTTTTTCTGAGAATTGCCTCTAATCGCTCTCCGCCTCCAATGAAGTTTGAACAAGGGTCGTTAAAGCTTTTTCAAGTGGAAGCAAAGCGCGCTGGATTGCTACATTTTTGGAGTGGATACGACCTTTCCTTGTGAAGGCTTGTGAGTACTTGACGAGAGAGCGAGGATTTTGCATTTCAAGTATTCAATGGCAAGTCAAAGACATGATGAATTTTCCATGGTGTACGTGTACTGTATAGGGGAGGACAAAACAGGAGTGTTGAAAAGTAGAGAAATTTTAGCGTCAGCATCCGGTGATTATCCCGTCGAAACTTGGTCAGGGATGACATGGCTTGTCGACATGAGTTGGCAACCCTTTTTGCCACGAATTGGTGCAAATTATACTTTTGTCGTGGTTGTCAAAGAGGATCTGTAGCAGCATCTGAGTCGATGGTAGGGTTGTCAAATAGCATTGGATGGTAATTGACTGTTGGAGTCCTGGAAGCGTTGCTTTAGTAAAGCCCAGAGTAGAGATTCGCGAAACTGCGAATACTTTGTAGTACTGGAACACAAAAAACGCGCAAAGTTGAACAAGTAAACGTCAGCTAAGATCGTAAAACAGAAGAAGAATTCTACTTGGAAGTATCTGCCGAGATTCGCTATAAATTCAAGGCAGGGAAGTTCGCCAAATTCCAAGTAGGTTCGCGAATTCCAACAGATGCAGCTCCCAGTCGCAACACGTCATACGTCCAGAGCAATTGGGAGCAGGAGTAGCAGAGGCGTCAACATTCTTTGAACTATTAGAAAGAACTCATGCCGCCGCTGACGTGATTGTGAAAGTGGGATTGTATTTGCGTAGTTCATAAATCGGTGATTTGAGCCTAGAATATGGCTGAATGGCTGCACACCTGTGTTTAAGCTTAATGCACTGGGAAATAAAAGGGGATGTTTAATGATGAGCAGAGTGTGATCGAAGTAATTTTGTTTCCATGATTCCATCAAGAGCTTCAATTCTGCAAGGCAAGGTTGCTGAAACAATCAGCATTGCAAATTCTACAGAGATCCTGCATGATCTGTGGGGGATCTGGTTTTAGGAAAATTCAAGCCTGTAAGGACGATGGACGTACTGCACACGTGCACGGAGGTTGCATGCTGACAGACAGGTACACGGTGGACAAGGACAGATTGGAATAATTAATTGATGCTAGAATAATCCATGGAAGCTTGTCTCACTCGTAGCCGTAGCTAGTGCAAGTTTCCAAATAGAGTAAAGGAGGAATATATTCTGGCGAATTAAATTTTCTAGTGAATTTCGATTCAGTACCTATGTTTGTGATCCTGGTTCCGTAAATCTGATAATTCCTCATTGTTTCGAATTCACAGCCTGATTAATTTCCGTATACCTTTGAGCCTATGCCGGCTTTAAAGCTTGCATATTTCGAGGAATCAGCGTCACAATTTCCCACGGTTCCGCATGCAAATTGAGCCGGATTTGACAAAGCAGATGTGGCTGAAAGTTTGCCTTGCTGTTTAAAGTAGAAATTCGCGCTTGAGTTGGTGTTTTCAGGTTATTCGGAAGCTCTTTTAGAGCGACATGGTTCATAAAAGGTACAGACGGCATGGATGGTGGCAGATGGAAACAATTGCGGAATCCTGTGATAAAGCTCGAGTTGATTAATGCTAATGCCGTAGTTCCTGGGTCTTTGCCCTGCCAAGTGTGGCATTGGGTCAAGCATACCGTTGCTTTGATATTTTGCGACGCCGGTGGGGATTCGCATCTGTGATGTGGTTTGGAGGAACACTTACGTGCAGCAGAATTTCAAAATACTTTACATTGGAGAATGAAGATACGAAGCGGCACGTGTCGCAATTTTCGAAGGCTGCACCAGAATAGAAAGGGAAGGTCTTACAAGGCCTTTGGGGCCTCTTTTGGGCCTGGCAGTGAGTTAAGACAACCAGAAGTCTTTAGTTTTTACATGCTTCCCTATTACCACACGCACAAAAGGTTTTGGAAGGAAAAGGCATCCAGGACAGTGGATGTGAGTGAGTATTTGCCGTAGTCACGTAATTAATGCGTAACTTGTTCAAGTACGGCGCGTGTACCGCCTAAATGGCAGGCACAGATCTTTAAGTGGAGGAGCCTCTTGGGAAAGAATAGCCGTGTTCTTAAAAATACACACAGATGTGCATGCTGAATGAAAGTGAAACCTGCCTTATCTCCTGGTTATCAGAATTCAGAATGGAGGTTCTTGAGTCAGAGTGATTGCCTTACTGAATGACTGAACTGATTATTTCTAAATGACGGCTTTCTTCTTTAGTGCATAGAAGCTCTAGTTAAGAGTGTGGTCAATGTCAAAAGAGTAAAATCAGGTCAAAGGAAGAATTAAAATAGGGACTAACTGAGAAGTCTCACTGGTTGTAATGCCTAATGACGATTCTGACACGTGAACGTGACACTTTCATTTTCTCTTGATCCACAGATAAGCAGCAGGAGTTAGATCTGCCATCCTTGCGAATTGATGAAGTAGAGCCAAAAACCCCCGGAGGCCTTGATGGATCTAACAAGAAACAGCGAGCTTTACCTGGACAAAGATCTGACGCCGTTCAACCGGCCATCAATGCCGCTACGCCCATGTCTCACATTTCGGGCGTAAAGAAGCCTTTGCAGCATTGTAACAGCATACCGGCTGACAAAATACCCAAGTACGCCGTTGAGTCGCCCAACGAAGAGGAACTAGGAGAAGTAAGCTAGGATGTTTATAGTTTTTGTATGAAATTCATATTTGATATGCTCCAAATTGTAAAACGGGGAGGTAGTAAAATGTTGTGTCTTTGCAGCTCCTAGAAAATAGCGACAAATGGGGCCTAGACATATTCAGACTGGCAGAACTGACGAACCGAAGGCCGTTGACCGCCGTTGTATATGCCATCTTTCAAGTGAGTTTGATGCAACAATTCTACTTTGGCGATGATTGTCTGAAAGTTTCCACTCTTAAGATTTTAAAGCCTGGCTGCTTTCCTGGTCTGGTTACCGGAACTGGGTTGAATCCTCGGAGGTCTTACTGACATTTTTAACCCGTTTTTTAGAACATCAATAAACCTTTTACTGGTAGCTGCTTGACATATCTAGGCTAAATATCACATTACTAGGGCTGTCACTTTTAAGAAGCACAAAGCAATTTTAGAGGCGAGCGTAAAGCGAGTGTGCATTGCATTCGTGGTCTACTTCCTCCCCGAATTGTTTGCGAAAGGATGAGAGGATGTTCAACCCGGGTGTATGACGGTGCCGGCGTGCTAGATTGATGGCTTAGAGTTGAGGAGTTGTGAATTTTGTAAACTAAACTGTCCTAGTTTTCTCCTGAAGCGAGTTGATGATGAGAGTTGCTGATTTTTCGCACCTACGCCCTGTTTCCGGCACTTGGTCAGTGGTGCCGTTCAAAAGGAGACTGTTTTGCCAGGTGATTCAGTGATGGGAAAAGCCTCCTATAGGGCAAATAGAGTCTATGCAAACAACAAGCTTTGTAAATGGCTTATCTTTTAGTCGTTACTTGATGTTTAGTACTGATTTTTCTCGTACTTCGTGTAAACTTAATGGGCAAACAAGGAAGTACTTTGAGAAGGAAGTAGAGTAACCTACATTCGATAAAAAATCAAAACTGAAAATGGTAACAGGTCCAGAATACAAGCTGGTGATACGTGGAGCGGAATTCTCATGTTCAGTACTTGAAAAAGTGTACCTTGCTAGCTTTACCTTTTCATGTAAACAGCATGATTGCGTTGTTCAGCTTGTTTTTAATCTTGTTAATGCTCAACAAAGGATTACGAATTAAGAGTGGAAACATTTTTAGGATTTGTGGCTTTGAAAACAAAGATTTGAAGTTGGTGATATCGTTAATTGAAACTTTTCCGACTTGATTCCAGGAAAGAGATTTGATGAAGACGTTTAAAATCCCCTCGAAAACTTTGGTAACATTTTTGATGACGCTGGAAGACCATTACGTGGCCGATGTTCCCTACCACAATAGTATTCATGCGGCTGATGTTGCTCAGTCCACTCATGTCCTCCTCAACTCCCCTGCTTTAGAGGTAAGGTAGCCAAAGTTGCAGCGTAGCTAGGCTCGTGCTTGATTTACTCCTATTATGTTAAGGATTCACGGTGTTCCACACGTGAATGATGCACTAATTACTAATAGATTAGTTGAATGTGTGGTGATCTGAATGCTCAGTGTATTTTTCCTTTGGTTTCCAGTCTGTTTTCACCAACCTAGAAATCTTGGCAGCTATTTTTGCCGCTTCGATTCACGACGTGGATCATCCTGGATTAACAAATCAGTTCTTGGTCAATTCAAGTAAGTCTATAAATCTTGTAGTGACTCGCCTGAGTGACATGTGCTATGGTAGTGCAGTTCCACACATGGCCTGTTCCGTGACTTTGTGGAACGTCATTCGGAAAGCGTAAAACTGGAACTCGCTAGTGAAAGTAAACCACATGGTGATGATGATGAAATTGACTAATACTGAATACTGTAAGAGAAGGATGATTTTCTTTTTACAGGCTCGGAGCTTGCGCTTATGTACAACGATGAATCTGTGTTGGAGAACCATCATTTAGCGGTCGCTTTTAAGCTGTTACAAGGGGAGGATTGCGATATTTTAGCAACATTGACGAAGAAACAGAGGATGACCCTTAGGAAAATGGTTATTGACATGGTAAGGAACTAATACCACTATCTAAGAACGACTTGCTTTGCTTGTGCTTATGTCGTATTGTCTTTCCTGTGAGTCAAGTTCTATAAGATTTTTTTTTAAATCTTTAAAGGTGCTGGCCACTGACATGTCAAAACACATGAGCTTATTGGCTGACCTCAAGACTATGGTGGAGACTAAGAAAGTTGCTGGTTCCGGCGTCTTACTGCTTGACAACTACACGGATAGAATTCAAGTAAGTGCTGCCGCTCACATTGGGATATGAATTAAAGCGTATAGATGCGATTCTAGAGCCTTTTTAACCTCTTATATGCTTCCAGGTACTACAAAATATGGTTCACTGTGCCGATTTAAGTAACCCTACGAAACCTTTGGCTCTTTATCGCCGTTATGTGGATAAACTTATGGAGGAGTTTTTCTTGCAAGGAGACAAGGAGAGGGAACAGGGTTTGGACATATCTCCTATGTGTGACAGACATAATGCTACGATTGCGAAATCTCAGGTATGTAAGCCTTAAAGTGAAGCAGAACAGCATGAATTTTGTGAACAGCAAAGCCTTCAGTTTTGTTCATGCCTATCTATTTTGGTTTAACAGGTGGGCTTCATTGACTATATCGTTCACCCCCTTTGGGAAACGTGGGCAGACCTGGTTCACCCTGACGCCCAAGATATTTTGGACACGTTGGAAGAGAACCGCGACTGGTATCAAAGCATGATCCCACCATCACCTCCGTCCTCAGCAGGGGGTAGCGGTTCAGGGTCGTCAACGCAACGAAGCCTCGGCTTTGAAGAAGACATCGAAGGCGAGATGGAAGAAGAGGGAGAGGGTAACGCAAACGACAATGATAAAATCCAATTTCACATCACGTTAGAGGAAGGCGAGGGGGACCCCAGCGGTGATGCCCCGATGTGACGGCAAACGCCCACGTACTCATCTGATTGCGCTCTGAGCGAGAACGATTTTCTGGACGACGAGCGGGAAGAGACAGCGTCTATCAAATCCTCGTCTTCTTCAACGAATTCAACCGTTACAATGAGACAGTCAACCAGCCTAGATCATTCAGTCTCTGGTAGAGCATCAGCACCGCCACAGGTGAAAGTTGTACCAGAGACGGAGAAAGCTATACCAGCTGTTGCTAGTCAGGAGTCTGGCGGGTCACCTCCTCCTCCCACCCGCGTCTCAGAATCGAGTAATTTAGAAGTAGCTGAAGAGGAGTCTGGAGGAACTGGACGACCGTCGTCTTCATCATCTACGACATCATCCTCAAGACTCTCTGCACCAAGTTCGAGTAGTCGGCGATCTTCAAGTAGCTCCCCTTCAGTTTACCGCAGAGTCGTTAATAAGATGAGTAAGCTGTGGAAGCGGTGACAATCTGGATTTACTTTTTTATTCTTCATCTTCGTTCCGGCTACGCCGCTATGTACCGCGAGTTGAAACACGACTCGACTGTTTCGCAACGCGATTACCCAGAGATTCACAAGGGAAAACTTGACACGAGAGAATCTGACAAATAAGAATCACGCTTACTCGGATATTATATAGGATTTTTACATTAATTTACTTGTGTAGTTTTAAGTAAGACATACGACAAGTTGCCAATAATTCACTCCAGCGGAGCCATACTAAGCTAACGGTGTCTCGTACACAATAATGTAGGCACGTCACAGAGAAGTCAATCTGTACGTAATTGATATCATCCTGGGTAAGACTATTAGCTGCTGCTTTCCAGTACGTAGCAGGTTCAATCGTACCTTACACTTTGATCTAGTCAATAATGAAAAGTAGACTCGTCGTCAATATCGCCTAGTAGGTTCAACAACAAGTACTCCTCATCCTTTATATATTTTATTAGTAACTCACAGCCGGTCCAGTTGTACAAGGACTAGACTAAAGAAAGCAAGTAGACTGTTAGCAGCAGGGCTTCTACACAACTACTATACTGTAATATGATAAGTTCTAATACTAAATGTATACAAAATGACTGATCGCATTGCGTGTCATACTTTAAAACATGCTAACAAGCTGTGTAATGTTAGAATTGATACTAGTGTCGTCATGTGCTGGTAGCCTCCTTCAATCATACGGCTGTCCTTCCTCCAACTCTTCCTACTTCCTTTATTGTTATAATAACTGGTATATACTGATAGGCACTTTCTCCCTCTTGAGGATGAGTTATACGGCTTGATGTATTCAAATGTGAATTCATTATACACTAAGAATAAGGTTTTCTATAAGTTTCTGCATAAGTTGTCGTAGTCGCAATCAAAATGGCTACTTGAATCGGAAGGTGCTCCAGTAGGATACGACAAGTGTTTTCAAGCCGGGGTCATGTCCCCGGCGATACACACGCGTCTTAGCAAAACTTTTTCATAGTTTCCACTTTGATAGTGTGTTCTGAATTGTCACTAACCTCACGGAGCACTGTAGGATTTTATAGAGTAGCGAGTAGGCAGTGGCGGTACTGTACAGGACACGTGTCCTTGCACCGGTTCGAATAACATGCGCTTTTTATCTTTACTTTCTTGAGTGCCGTAGTAAAGCGCTGACGCCGATTCTGTGTGCGCAGCGAAGCAAAACCCAGTTACAGCTATTCCAACGGTGTTATATCAAACTAACGTCCTAAAAAACGTACTTGTTCTTCTATCGATGTTCGTGTACAAGTGGTATGAGCTACCATGAGCTACAATAGCATTAAAACCTTGACAAGAGAGACACAATCTCTCCATTTTGCTTTTGTTTGTAATACAGTGATTGAAATTATCTCTCTTACTGCTAATGGCTAGCTGTTAAAAACGATTGAAGAGCAGGACACCTTGTGTATTGTGGCTATTCTTACCGAACAGCAGCACAACTGGACTCGGTACACTAGCAGTTTCTCTAACAAATCAACATTGCCCGGTATGGATTATATCTGGGCAAAATCAATTGACCATAACGCTTATTTAGCTATAATTAGGAATCTGATTAGTTTGTAAAGAGGATAACAATATGCGAATCGTTTAAGATAAACAAACTTTATTTTATAGACATTTACTCTATCGTGAGAGAGTATCAATGTGTATGATGAACTGATGTTGCAAAAGAGGCAACTATATTTATGTATGTGAGCTGAGCTTGCTGTTATACACTACTATATATGTCACTCTAAATTAGTTTAAGTATGCGTAAGTAAACTGAGACACAATGTATTACCATTAACGCCAATTTGCACACACTTTACACTTACACCCTACAGAAATTATCTCTCAACTCTGAATCAAGCCAACATTTCTGCTTCACAAACCGGCTACTTTTTGCTAAACCCATCATGTGAATCTCATTCTGGTCTGATCAATCCAAAGTCTGCACTCGCATTAGTTGCCTGGCAACAGAATATCTTACCTAGCAGCAACAGAGTTAGATGTTCCTCTCTATCTCTCGCCTCCACCAGAATTGAGAACTTGAATAGAAGCTTTTTGTAGTTAACCACAAATAGTTACTTAAACACCTTCCTGTTGCGGGCGACAGGAGGGTTTGTACTGTACACACAGACCAGTTTCAGTACTGACTACTGACATTAACACGTAATGAAGTTACATAGAATAGGGCCAAGCTTCTTTGTATTTCGTTGCACCACACTCGAATTCGAATCACGTATCAGAATTATTTCAATTATCATTGATATGTGCATCAACTAAGATTTTCTATCAAGAAAGCACATTGTTCCCATTCTAGCTTCAGAACTGTAGCTAAGCAACTTGTTTTACGCTTATGTTTCTGTACTTAAGTCAGCAAATAGGATTGTTTACGCTGAAGTTTAGAGCGGCAGCGCAGGAATCCGTGTTTCCTCCCTTGGTTTTGCACACATTTGAGTAAATAACTTGATTAATGTGGTACTGAATGGTAACTTGAATGCATTGTAAGGATGAGTTGAACGAAGAATCTCAAATGGTTGCATAGGCCCAGGTTCTGATTTACTGTCCCCCACAAACTAATGCTATGTTGACTTAGTTACCGCTGAGGAAAAATTAAAATGTANACTGTCCCCCACAAACTAATGCTATGTTGACTTAGTTACCGCTGAGGAAAAATTAAAATGTACGAATACATGAGCTGATAATTCGCAGCAATTGAAATCAGTGTTGGAAACAAAAACCATTGATCAATTCGAGAAATACTGTGTGTATGTCCGCATGTTATAATTGCGATAGTAAGATGAGACTCTGCGCTGAAAAAACTTGCTATTGTTATCGTCCGAGACAGGAGCGTTTGAAACGTAAAATAGATTCGACGCGACGCATTTATTGACGTAACCTAATTACTATTGTAAAATTACATACGAGAGCACTTACTGGTCCTGTGATTGCAGGAGATTCGTAACTGCATAATTGCGTAACGTACATTATTTACATGTATTGAGCTGAGAGTCTATGTCAACAATAAATTCGTAACGCTTATCGCGAAATCTAAACATATGTATGATGAAGTCTGATTATCGCCATTAGAAAACCATTCTACTATAGCACCTTGTGCAACTTTCCGACTCCTGGTGTCATGCTTGAACCTGATTGTTTGAACATAGAGAAAACGTTCAAGCAAGGCTGTAATGGCCCCGCTGAGAGTGAAAGGCATGCTCTCACTTTCTCCTCTGCTCATCCTGTTGCCGTTACCACAGATTTCAGCCACTACTCGTACGACTACCAGGATCCTTCATACTCACGGGTGCATAGATCCAGTTTTGCAAAAATAAACCGTAATGGAAACAAGGGCCAGAACAAGTTCGCAATTTCTCTTCTCTTTGCAATGAAAAAGAACAGAGGACGCAGACGCACTGGCATTTTCTTTCCTGACGTTTGCATTCGCTCGTCTCACCAGATGATTCTCTCCATTGCTACACTATGAGATGGTCTCCTCTTTCTGACCTTGGAACCGTGTAAGTTAAGTAGTGGGAAAACATTATTGGAAGCAACTTTTAGAGCAGAGTAACAGTAACAGAGAGCTAGTGCGAATATTCGCATTCTCAAAGACTCCTTGTCGCTGTCTCTCTCCACATACTCTCAGCTGTGAGTCGTGAATTCTCCAGCTTATGCAAGAAAAGGCAGAATTAGCTTAGGACAGGCTTTGTGCTTTCATCTTACGTAGTCAGCTTCAGCATAATTATTCATCGTTGCCGTAACGTTGTGAAGTCATCAGGCAATTATAGAACTGAACCATTGCCTTTTCATTAGTTACACCAAACTCTGTGATGTGCCAGGAACCGAAATTTTGAGCCAGAGTTCTGAACAGGAGTTGCTACGAGATAAAAGTTCAAGAAATGTAGCCTGTAATACAAAACAGTGTTAGCCACAGCGTAGTGGAAAAGACACAGCATGCATGAATGCAAGCTGTCGTTTGTCATTGCCCAAGGAAAAGATGAGTCCCATTTAATCAAGTGGGACAGGGACTGACCGTACTATTTTCCTTTGGAGTTCTAGTAGAATTGCGTCTTGTCTCTAGTCTTTCTCTTGAGTGCAGTGTTGCTACGCGTGAGATTACATGTTACAAATGAGGAATTCCCCCATAGTTCAAGCGATAAACGCATGTAGGCAAGAATGACCTCAAATCAACTCCACGTGTTAATGATACATGAGTTGTAGACGTATCGTGGTACTGGATTTTGGTGTCAAGCACACAAAACTGACTTTTTACTGGACAAAAATACGGCCAAGACTTGGTAACAATTGAGAAGATGGCGGAAGATCCAGAACAACCACGGACGGAGGAGCTTGAAAGCAATGATTTGGAGGATCAGCATGAGGATTATGGTAAAATCCTCATTATCAAAAGTGTCGCCCTGGCTGACATTGTGAGTGACTGGGAGTAACACGTTTGAAGTCAATTTTAAAATGGTTGTCATTGAAAATCGTTAAGTAATAACTACGACAGTATACTTTGGTTTACCAGGTGGTCGCTTGCTGCTTGCTCACCTTTTACGGCCAAATGTACTTCTTCGGCCACTACTTCTGGCCTAGGTGCATTGACAACTTGGATTGTCCACCAGGTAAGTCGTCATGGCAACGTAAATCCGAGACCGCATTTAACTTTTAAATTTTCGTGTATGGAAGTAGCTTTGCTTTATAATATTTTTTACTCGGTCTGTCCTTGTTGCAGAATCCTTCTGGGACTTTGAACTCATCGAGGGCGCTACCTGGTTCGGTATTTTCGTTGTACACAGCTTTCAGCTCCTGTCTGCCATTTATTTATGTCCCACGACGTATGAGGTACGTGATAATGTCTGTAACACACGAGAGTTACTAGCATAACTGGGACAGGAGAGTTGTAGTTTTCCAGCTTAAACACGTCGCGCAATGTTGAAGGCATGAGGGGGTGCTGATACCATGTCTTCAGATTTAAAATCTTTAAACGGCCGTAGTTTATCAACGGTTGCGAATTTTGACAAACGGTTTGCATATCTGTAATCCCCGTGGCTACTTTGGTCGGAATCGACTCTCAGCTCAAAAAGCCGAAAAATGGCCTATTTTCGCAAAAATCGACGATGGTTAGCCTTCCGATTTTGATGAAAAAGGGTGGAAATTGGCCATTTTCAGATTTTTTGAACTAAGAGCTGATTCTGACTAAAGAAGACATGGGGAATACAGATCTGCAAACCGTTTGTCAAAATCCGCAGTTGTTGAAGAGCTACAGCCATTTGAAGTTGAAGGCATTATGTCAGCGTCACCTCAGGTATACTACGTGTGCGGTGGACTTCAGCTGGAAAATCGGAGTTTTGCTTTCACAGTTTGGTTTAAGTCGCTCATCCTCGATTCCATCTTTAACATTCGTATCTTTGGAGCTTCAGTTTATGCTATTTGATTACCTGATTTTGGAAAGTAATGATTGAAATCCTTCTAATATTTCAGCTCTCACGAGAGAATTTACAAGAACGTTGCAGAAGCTGGCTGTACTCGAGCAAGGTCCTGATTAAGATTCTCATCTTCGAGTGCTTCATTCTCTTCATTCCGCACAGGAAGCCGTTGATCTTCAAATGGTGGTTGTTCCTCATTAAGGCCATTTTCCGTGGCTTAGCAACCGCCATTATTGCGCACTTCATGATCGGTTGGATGGAACAAGACCGCACGTCCGTTCGAGCGAATACTCATTCCACGACAATTATTCCCATTTTGTCCGGCCGTACCTTCAGGTCCTCCAGGGGGCGCAATATTAACACACTAGCAACGTCAATTTACATGGAAGCTGGGCTCGACTACGCCGAGAACGGAACAGTGTCAGGGAGGATCTGTGAGGAAGACCCGCCTCCATCGTACAATGAGGCTATCAAAAGCAGCAAAAATCAACCACCTTTGTACCTCCATGTCTAGTTGTTTGCGTAGTTAGTGAACTGCGATGCCCCAGTAAGCCCTTAATGCTGACAGTTTCAATTAGGAATAGTGTATGCATGGAGGCAGCCAAACTCCAATCATGTTTACCTCTCATTGTTGCTGAACAAAAACTGATGATCGTACCAAATTGCATTTTTCTATAGACTTACAGTACCTGCTTTTGCGAGAACCTCGTTTTTAATTGTTGCAGAGATGTAAGATCTCAAGCTATGTACCTTTTCTGGATTTCGTAAGTAAACTTCGTAAGTTGAAACAACTTAGGGAGAATCCTAGTCTTGTTTTCCACATTTGTCTGCAATACCGTCCTTAGTTCTAGTTTAACAATCATTGGCCAATACACTAATAAATACACGAACGCTTAAAAAGGATAGTTGGCTCAATCCAAGCTGGACACTTCAATGGTGAAAATAGCGACCCTTCACATCTTCTCTCTTTCAACTTAAAACTGTTTTCCAGAGTAAGCCTCAGCCCTTTCCTTTTCGTCTTGATTCTCCCTTGATCATTAATAATTAATGGAAAGTTGAATTGTCAGGTACATTCCAAGGTTTCACAACAATAAAAATTGCATGTCAAAATATAATTAATAGCTTCTAATGACAGACCACAGCTAAAGCCAATCCGAAAGATCTGTTTAGTGAACTCCATTGACCTAGACTTCGAAATGGCCAAAATGACAACGTTTGACGATCTGGAAATGACAATAAGACGTAATTTGCAAATTTTAAATGCTTCATGTATAAATAATGTAGTTGAAATTGCCAACGTTTGTTAACATACCAGATTTCCACGCCAATAGCATTGTATGAGATTTCCCGTTTCCTATCATCTTTATTGCCATTGTCATTACTTTCTTCGGACGACTTGGAATCTTCATCCCAACATGGACCTCTTTTGGAAATCGTCAATTGACCTGTAATACAGTAGTTATGGCTATGAGCACTTGCTCTCAGATTTACAAGATAATTTCGTTTAAAAGTCATGGATGACAGAATTTACCTTCAAAACACTTGTTCGCACACTTAAAAGCGCATTCAGATGGAAACTCCACGTCAGCCTCGGTAGTCTCTACTATGTGAGTGCAAACTTTTTCCAATGCTTTCCCCTGGTTCAACTTGGCGCAAGTCTTTGGACAAGCCCGATCACAAGCATAGATACGCTGGTGGCCAAAGTTCGTTGGCGACAGCAAATATACAAGCCTGGAGTACAAGAAACAATCCAGTGGACCAACGCTGCTCCATGCCAGAAGATCGGCAAGTATCCTCAAAACGTTGTTGAATTCAGGATGAATTGGATGGTTACAAGTTAAAAATCTTTTCAAAATTTCCGCGAATACAGCCGTGAAAGACAAACGCTGTTGACCTGGTATTACTCAAACGATCCTCACATGACCCATCTAACGAGCATGCGTTTATTTCATCAACCTAATCAAATTATAATGTCAAACGTTTTACCAATCTAAACCACAAAAACTGTAAAAATTGAAGCACCTTATGTTAGGGCATCGGTGCCATGGGAAGCAAGACCTAACAATATTTACAGATGCAACCACCACTCGCATGCATACTTCCCTAGTACAAGTGCAGTTCCGAAAAAATAATATAAAAAACGATAGTACTAGAGTCCCAAGTACATTAAAACTCTAACACGTCTACATTTCGCTTGTCCTTTATGGACTTTTCTACACGATAGTCTTCGGCTAAAAGGGCTCTCCGGACATTGGCCAAAAACTGTAAATCTTCCCTAACTCCCGTTCGTGGTCTACGGCAGCTTTTTGTCCTTGATTTTCCCGGTCCCGGAGTTAAATAACTGGTCGACTTTGATCTTGCGTTAACGTCGACGACCTGTTGCGTTTTAGGACTTTTGCCTCCTACTTCTGCAACGTGTGCACAAATGTCTCAGAATTTCAGGTACATGAGATCGACCGACCAGAGGATTGGTTAATGAGCATATCAGCTTTGCCTTATCATTACGTTCGTACTGGCCTAGTATAACGGTGGAAGGTCTTTGGCTTGAGGTAGACTCCTCTTCGGATTGACCCTGATCTTGTGATTCCTTGCTCAAGTCATCCGATTTACACGCGGATGCCGCGCAGACCTTCAAGTCGATAGGTGACAAGTAGTCGGTGGCATCCGAAATCCTTTGGTCGTTTTCTATTCCTTCACCAGTAGCTGCAAGCACAGCCACAGTTAACCTGGATGCTCGGTATGTTTCGAATAAACACAGATACGAAATTATTAAACGGATCTTACGTGATGCCAAACTTTGTCGACGCCGTTCTAACCGCTTCCTTTCCCTCAGCTCCTCGGCCTCTTTCTCAAATCTTTCTTTCTCCTTCAGGATCAGTTCTTGCCGCTTGAGGTACTCTTCTTGCTAAAATAGCGCATAGTTTTTAAGTATCTTTTATTAGTACCGGATACGGAAATAAAAGTAAAAATCCAATATTGTTTCCATGTACTGACTTTCAATTTCTGCTGCCGCTGCTCTTCTTCATATTCTAAAGCCATCTTTTTCTGATCCTCTTCAATTTTCCTCTGCAAACTAGCCTCTTCTTCCATCTCCTTCGTCTGTTTCTGCAATTGAGACCTTCTTCGCTCTTCAATTTGGATTGCTAACTGGGACTTGTAGTACGTTCGAACGACTTCTTCAGGAGGACGCTGATCCGCGGTCTAAAACAATGAATTTATGCATTTCTCCCCTCATTTGGCCACAAGAGCTTTCATCTTTAAAAGCGCTATTTTCTAATTTTTCTGCCATTTGACAATTCAAACCTGTGAAACATGTGGACAAGAAAGATTGCTTTTATGCACATCCGATTCTGTTTCGTCAGTCCTTGAGCATCTTGTTCCATCACTAGCCTCTTCGCTATGCCCTTCCTCGCTGTGGTCCACCTGTCCCACACCATTGGACGGACTAGGAGCGAATTGCGGGGGAGGAGGGACGTTAGTCTCGTCGACGTTTGCCAAATCATTGTCAACTTGATGGCTGACTCTATCGTTCTGATAGGGTGCAGACATACGTTGGTCAACAAACTGGTCCGAAGAGGGATGTTGATACATAACAGAACCAGGGCCTGTTATCACAGCCTGTCCATTCGGAAGGATCATTTGAACTCCACTGATGCCGGGATTGAACGGGTAGCCATGCAAGAAGAAACCGGGACTTTGAGCATTCTGCTTCATTTGCGCTAACATCTCTTCAGTGAGGACGAAAAACTTGTTCTGATGAGGCTGTACATTTGCCTGGACATAAGGTAAAAAGCTCGAAGGAATCATTTCCGGCATATGTGTTGGCAAAGGCGATGTAGCATGTTGATAAATAGGGAACATTGGTTGACCAGGGATAGAGTGTGGAACCGACGAGTTTTCCGTAAGGCTAGGGCCAGGGTCTAGTTGGTGCCCACTGACTTCCGGTGGATCGCACAGTGACCTCTCAGACTCACAGTCATTGTTAATAGTGCCAAAGGTGTTACTGTGAGGGTTTCCATTGGTTGTTTGTCTATGGTCGGTTACTGTGCACAGGGGATTGTTCTTAGTTGGGTCAAACCAAGGAGGGAGAAATCCGGTATTTTTAAAATCATCGATGGAGAATCCTGATAGAGCGAGGCTCTTCCGCCGTACTTGCTGCAGTTATGCAGTTAGTCGTTTCGATTTTCTTCTGACCTATTTGTACATGCTGTGAATCAGCCATTCAAACACGGCATATAACGATACCGAATGCTGGAACTGATTAAGTGTCTTGAACAACTCACACTTTCTCTCACTTTTGTCCTTCTGCATCCTCTTCTCCTCTATCTGCTTGTCGAGCTCTCTTCTGTAGGCTGCTTGGGCATCTCTGATATCTTGCTGAGTCTTTGGCTGACCGTAGGGCCATCCATGTACGCTATCCCCTGCGGCGCCATTTAAAGCTCCGTCCCTTCGCTTGACAAAATGACCGTTTGACTGCGTCCTCATCGGCTCATCTTCTGCCATGGCGTTGAACTTGGCCTGATGTTGTATTTCTTGTTCGTAATTTTGCTGTTGAGGGTAGCACATGCCGTTGGAATTGGCATGTAGAGCCTGATTGTGCCTATGTTGCTCATAGTTTCCTAGGCTTGAAGCAGTGCAAGAATTTATCAGTTTCACGCAGGGCTTTTGACTGGATCTGTAAAAACCCAAAAGGAAAAGATGCGGACATGGTGTTTTACTAACATCGCTGATCGTGTCAACCCAGCTATGATTAGAAAGATGGGGTGATTTCCCCTTCAAGCTGAAGAACCAACGTACTTGTGCAATTCGTTCTTAAAGCCCGGTAGAATGGAAATGGTTTCATTCCTGCTGAAACTGTTGGCCATGAGATCTTTCATGCGTTCTCGGTCGTGGCCTGTGGTGCGGTTGTAGCATTGATATTGAGCGTTAGTTTGCTGACCCACTGACTGTGACAAGGGGCTGTAATTCCGCGGAATCGTTTCGTTCGTCTCATTACTTGCCGGCTCGTGTATCCAAAAACCGTCTCTGCCACTACAATTGTTGCCGTTGGAGCTTTCGCAAAAATTAGTGCTATCACTTCTTGGTGGTAAAGAGTCCATGCCTAATGACAATATTGATGTAACTTTCTATGAAAAGCTCAAAGATAGATGAGGGTCACAATCATCGAGTTGGAACTTGTGTGATGTGAAGATTCTCGACGTTCGGCTACAATATAACAGAGCCATTTCCCAAATACCGCCGGAGTTAATTCAAACACAGAGTATCTAATGGCAACTATCGAGGCTACAAATTCAATTCGCTACCAATAATAAATCTTACTAACCTAACACCTACACCTCCACATAGAGTCTTCCCACTCACACAAAAATCTAAATGACGCTGCCGCTGTAGGGATTCAGCTACAATAATCAGCATCACTAGAAGTCAAGTTAGCGAATGATCCTTTTTATGAGGAATCAAACTTTGCTAAGAATTAGCATTATGCTAATTGCAACAAACAAGACTCCAATGGCATCACACAGGAACTCTACAAATAGCAAAATTGCCGAGACAAGTAACATGGTCCCCCAAATTGAGAAGGAAATGCTAACCAACGGTGTCCTCAATCCCAACGCTTCAACACTTTGACTTGCATCAATA
>VRMD01001133.1:0-18767 GCA_009872375.1 Sminthurides bifidus
GAAACAAAAATGGCTGCTCGTCGCACGTCTCAATTCCCATCCTTTCTTACGCGTTTAGAGGAGCAGGTAAGTTGGAACACGTTGTGGAAGGGCGACGTCATACCAATTATGAAGTTGTTATCCTACAAATGACTGTCTTTACAACAATAACTGCTGTATCAGACATCAGATATTTGATCGATTTTCACACTGTGAGCTGTGAATTGTCAAAAGTTACAGGCAATGCATCAGTCACAGGCTCATCGAAGGTCCAAGCACATCCATGATTTCAGAACTGGAACGAAAGTTTCACCGACTAAACTCTTGATGCCAATTGATCATCTCACCATGATTTCGTGACGCTGTTAACGTAAGCTGCAGGCATTGGAAAATTAAGAGTCTTCTACACGTTATGGGGATATGGAAAGATGGAGCCTTGGCACCGTAAATGTAGTATCAGAACTACAAATGTTTACAAATTCTTGTTTACCCATTGGGACAAAGCAAGCTTTTGTTGTGAAACTTCTCACTGCTGCTGGAAACGGAGCAAGTGTCTCATATGTATAGATGCTATTTTCTAGAAACTGAAAAGTGGCTTTTGGTATCATGACCAGTCATATGTATTGATGACAGCGTACTTAAACTATGGTATGACGTGACTCATGTATAGTTTTTTCAAAAAGTCACTACTCCCATTAGAGGCAGCCTATTTCTGGATATTTCCAGAGCAATGCGAAATTTTGTGGAGTAATGATGCTACCGCTGCCACTGATTCATACATTCGACAACCGTGTCATAAAACTGGCCAGTGAAATTGACTTCGTGCGTCAAACCTTATCAAAGTCCCTGCAAAAGCAGAAATTAAACTGAATGCTCTATTGATCTCTAAAATTTCTTCAGCCTGTCACTTAATTTAGCGTATAGTCGCTCATTCTGTGACGACGACCGGTTTTAAAAAAGCTATCGCGAGGTAAGACCCATCATAAGCGAACTAGGAGCTTCTCGGTCCACTCTCAGTGTTTACATCAAATGGTATTCTCGGAACGGAGAAACTTGTCTGAATGGAACCTGTTTTTGTTTGTTTGGCACTGGCTCTTGTCTTTTGCAAAACGGCATAGGAATCGCAATTGCTTTTGCAAACCTTTCTGACGCAATAAAGCTCTGGCGCAGTTGCCTCAGAAATTCGAAGAACGGTGATCATAAAAACTCTTCATCGTACCCAATTTGTCATGATCTCATTGATTCACAAACAAGTTCTGTAAACTTCCTCTGACTGATGAGAGCATGGAAGTCCACGAGAACTCCCTTGAGATTTAAACAGGTTACGACGGTAAGTGAGCTAACCTTGGGCCTATCTCATGATTCCAGAATTCGGACACTTGCAGATGCGCCATACCGCTGGCAAACAACCATTCTCAGGTCCTGTACGTCTTCTGACTGCTAAATGAGGTAGGTCAAACTCCTGTTTGGGCCAAAGCATGTTTTGTCAGGTTGTAAAGTTTCGGCAACCCCAGAGTATAGTAATTGATGTTTTTCTTTCAAGGTGAAAAACTGCGCAGTTTATGCCACGTGCAAGTTATACGCTCTTTTCGCACTCAAATGTAACGGTTACACCACCCTTGTTAGTAAAAGCTGTTATGGGACAAAGATGGTGGGGACAAAGCGGCATTCAGTTAGGATTTAGAAACAGCAAGCAAGTTCGCGGAATTTTCCATGACAATTTAACCTTTGAGATAGGATTTAGTTAGCTATGCGATTTGCAGCTGTGATGATGCCATCAGTAAAAGCCAGTTCTTTTGTCGACTCGGCGCAGCACGGCCTGCGCTTCGGCGTCAACTAATCTCAATTGCCAACATTTCGGGGTGAGGTGAGACACAAACTTGATTTGAATTGGCAGGCCGAATGTGTTCACGTGCTTCAAAATCATGAACTTCATCCATTTGCATACAGATTTTGCAACCTTAGTGACAATTTTTGCCTTGCAGCAAATAAAAAACCTATTGCTCGGTTTGAATCTCGAAGCTGTACCGCTGATAAACACGGAGAAATGATGCGACTTTTTGATCTAATGATGAATATTTTCCTTTTACAACTCATCATATCTGCGAAGGGAAAATGTACTCTGCTTGTACCAGAACATTGGGATGCTATTTACGAGAACTTTGCTCAAGATAACCCTTACATGGGGTTACACAATAACTTTGTCAGTGCAACACAGATCTGCCCGGGATTAGCTAACCTTTAACAAGCAAAACTTGGGCTAATTAAATGGTCTTAAGCCACTTTTGACCTCCAGATCAGCGCTTGAAAGGGTGCGCTTGAGAGACATTAGAACAGACGAGCGGATGATATCGCGTGGTTAGTTGCCATACTACTACATGAAGAAGTCGGGGAAAACTTGGACTGGCATATCCCTGGCCTGCTAATGAATTTACCTACCTTTTAGGGCATGATTTGTTCTTCAAGTAAAAGGGGATTAATGGGTCTTTTCATGAAGCAATGCTGCACCACATTTACATCAAATAACTGGTGCACTGGTGAAGGCATTGGCAACTTCAATTACAACTGTCCTAACTGGTTAGGTTAAGCAAGGAACGACACATTCACAGGACGATCCATTTATAACATCTCTGATTAGCTGATATTAACGTTGACCTGATAAACACTCAAGATCAAATTGTACACGGACACACCGGGAAATAGCGAGAGCCTTGGCTAACCTGCATGGAAAGTTATGTTACCTTGTTTTCTGGTGTGTTGATTCTACAATATTCATGCTCAGTCAACGTCCATTTCCTTGTCAATTCATAGGGAGAAGCATATCACCATTGGATAAGCAATCGTTGTCGATAGTGCAGCAGCCAACCTACAGATTTTAGCAAGTTGGGCCTAGTAAACGAAATATGAAGCAAGAGGAAGTGGAAAAAAATTCCTGCTCTAAATGTGGGTCGATTAACTAATTACAGTGAATCAGGTTACATTGCGGTCACTTAGCTTGACTATAAGTCAGCTATTCAGTTCTCACAGTCAAAAGGCGATAATGTATGGCCCCTTCGCTACCTAGTGAGTCAATCGGTCGTGTGCAAAACTGTTAGAAGCCACGGTTCTACAAGCTTAAGTTTACTATGGCAACATCATCGAGCATGCTGCAAATCGGAAAAATGTACAATAGTAAACAAATACGCAACGGTGGCACGCAGCATTGTGGTTTTAATGAAAACGCGTGTGTCCCCTTGGTAGCAGTAGTAAAGAGAGTTGGTTGAATGAAAGTCAGTAGACGATTTAATGTACAGTTAAAAAAAGGCAAATATTCCCAAGCAGAATTTGCTGGAATAATATAACTGAACTGTATGTCCACCTCTAACCTTCAAGGAGGGAATTTTTAATGGGGAATCCACGGAAGAATGTGTCATGCTAGTTATTACCGTGTAATTAAAGATAGATACTATTGAAGAGGTGTTTGTCTATCGAGCGGACGATAAAAAGTGCATACTGAGATCTAAGCTTCCAAATTGTTGATGTTTGCGGATGCGAGGAGCGTCTTTCCCCAAGGGAAAGTCTCATCTGATTAACTTCATTCTCCTTTGTCTAATAGTTGGAACAGTTGATCAGCATTGGTATTCTTGTTTGTGCCCAAAGTCTACTGGCTTTCTTTCCCTGCTATCTGTTGGCTGCCCTAATGTCGTAGATGTAAATGCATAGCATTGCCCGTGAATTCATTATCTTTGTATTTCCTACCAAAGACTTGAGGTAGGTGGACACGTAATTAATTGTAAGCAAAGCTTTTTCATACTTTCGCATTTTTATTTTGTGCTACAATCATGACTTTTAGAAGATTGATTTCTAGATTGTCGCGACAAGTTATCTTTACACTTGCGAATTTCAGCCTTATTCCATCGACTATACTCTAAAATTTCCAAAACATCAACAAGTTTATGTACCACCGTTACTTATTGATCTTGTAAGCCGAAATGCTTCCATTTGCGCCAGCCACGTACAGGTTTCCTACGGAACTCATTGCTAAAGCGTTAACGTAGCCTTCAACGGGCTGTTCAAAGATTTTTTCCAAAGTCTCCAAGTTCCATACCATGATTTTGCTGTCCCAGCCGGCAGTGAAAAACAAATCCGGATTCCCAATGATGGCATTGATTATCATGGTATGCCCCTAGCATATTCGAATGAGTAGATCAGATTAGTCAAATCTTGTCTTACGTTTCCATGGGATTCAATATAAAGAGGTTACGCTACAAAGTAACCTGCAAGCGACCATGAAGAGGGTTTCCTTTAGTTATGTTGTCGTGGACCAGAAGGTCCATTCCAGTGCTCCGGTCTACGAAACAAAGTTTATCGCCAGAAACGCGTAAAGGACCTCGCCCATCCAAAGAGTTGCTGAAAGCTCCTTTTTAAACAAACAGAATTAATAACTTTTTAATATGGGCATGAGTTAGCAGCCCCTCGATCAAAAGGAAATCCAGACTTAGTTACCATCTGCTCCAAAATCCGTAATAACAACTGTCCGATCTCTGACAGTGTAAATTCTTCCGGATGCGACGACCATGTCCCAGATCTCTTCATTGACGCAAAATTTGCCTTCTTTTTCCCCTTTGTTCCACACCCAGATCTAGTTCATTAAAAATTCATTGAAGGTAGGTTAAAGCATGATTTGCTAAATCTGCAAAATTCCTTGGAGTAGAAACTCAATAGCTTATTGTAAAATCGCAATATTACAGGGAAAAGGGGTAGCGTGAGACTTACGTCACCAGCTTCGTCTCCAGAATAAAGCCGACCATCTGAAATTCTCAGTCGTCGGACGGGTTGTTTGTGTCCTTCTAAAACTTTGGACAGGCACCAACCATCACCTTGCTGAGACCACTGTTTGATGGAAGAATCGTTGGAACAGGTGTAGAAGTTCGGGCCCTCAGATGCCATATGGTATATTGGGTACTCGTGTGCTTGAAATATCGGAGACAAACTTTAACTCAGGGGTCCATATCTTGAAACAATGGACAAGTGTTATTATATATTTCAGTATCTTATAGAAAAATACATGCTGGAGTTAGAGTTACCTTAACTTTGCCGTCATCACCTCCACTGACAACGCTTCCGTTATGCCATAACAGACACTCCACATCGCCGCCATGGCGATTAGATTCGTCTGTTTTAGCTACTAAACTGAGAGACATAATTGGAATGATTTTAAAAGCAGTAAAAATTGTGTTTATTGTAAACTTTGATAGTTTTACGTCTTGTGGATGATCAGCACCACAACGTTAGTCTTTGATTTGTTTTACAAAATCTAATTATCAAGACAACAGGTTGAACAGAACTAAACTGAGGAACAGATTGGTGTCCAGTGTACTTCTCGAAACTCGTTACACTCAACTACCTTAGCGAACTCTTACAGAACAGTGAACGCGGATAAAAAGCGTTTGCCCTTGGGTACTACCTTATTTTATTTTAAAGAAATACTTTGTAACACACGGTTCCTATCACAGGAATTCTTCTACCAGGTGCTTGTGCCAAGTTGGCCTGGGATGAAAGCTATTTGCTGAAAAGAAGACTTAAGTTTTTTAAACTTCCAAGGTCTAGCATTGGTATTCGATAATTATCAATTAAGCTCAAATTCCTTCGTACTGCTAGGTCAGACTGATAACACAGAACTTAAATATAGACTTAGATTCAATTTAGATTGATTGCATCAGTAGCACCACTGCATTGGAGTTATTGCTTACTGTTATTGCATCATTGCAGGCTTTTGAGTTGCACATATCCAGCACTAGCAAATCACACGTGGGATTTCAGTGCATTTTTGCAACATGCGTATAAAGCTCAGTATTAGACTGTTTAATTGAGGTCGTGTACTGCTTCCAGCAGTTTGATAAGATTGCCTATCCCAAACAAATAATTCGTGTCCAGCACATTCTCGGATGGGAATACATGAGCAAAGTCTATCATTTTGACACAAGTACCAGCCAATTCAGTCACTTTGCCATTCACTTCTTCGTTCACGGTTGAATCACAATAGTCAGCTGCGAACTGATCCGCATCATAGGCCAGTAAAATTGAGCTAGAGTACAGCACAAAGTCACGTTGCACTGAAAATAAATCTTGAATTTTCTTCAATCGTTTGATCATATTCGGAAGCACTTCTTTGTGAGTACCAGTTCTGACGTTGAAAAAATCTTGAAAAACTGAAAAATTCGAAAACAAACAAGAATTGCAAGAAATTTAAGTTTGAACCGATTTTTTTCTTTTTTGCATAACACGCTGACTTCATTTCTCACCTTTGCCGATAGTATCAGTATTTAAGTGTTTCCCGAAATCCTTTTCTAACTTCACCACCCGTTTTTCATGGATATCGTAATACTGCATTCCAGTTATTGACAAACCCAATGGTTCTTTTGTTCCTGCATACTTTTTCTATAGACACAGACACATATTGATATTGCTTACAAGGAACAATGGAAAACACAACTGTAATCATTTACCAGAGCCAAAATGTGGAACTTGACATGCTTCAAATACCTTTTCATGGTCAATTTTGGCCTGCGAAGCTAGTGGATCCCATGTTTGTGCGCCAATTTTTACGTCGACGATGCAAGGTGACTTAAAACCTTGAACAGCGTCATCTAAAATGAGGTATTCGCAATTTATGGGGGTACCTGTTACAGAATAAGAATCAAGGAAAAATGTGCTGTAAAAGTAAATTAAATTGTGAACAAGTCTAATGAAGAACTCAAGACAACTGCACTGAGATATTACCATCTTTCACGGACGTTATTTTTGTCACACCATGGTAGGAAGGGAGGAACTGCCTCAGTGCATTGCTAGTGCCGTCAGATGAAGTAGCATTAAACACGCGCTCATAAAAGTTAATCTCCCGCTCTCCAAGTGGTGGATCTTGAACCGGCTTCAACACATAGCCCAACTTATGCTTCAGGACTCCTGAAAGCAGGAAGATCATTAATTGCGATTGATGACATATTTCAATAATGACAAATCGACCATATTATAAGCATCAACAGCCCCACCTGTTCGACCATGGCCAGCTATTTGATGGGTTAAGGCCTCTGTATCTTTTTCATCAACAACTTCAGTCAATCTCAGTTGCAAAGGGTTTGGTAGCTTCGACAGGTAGGCATCCGATGTGACACATGGAGCTACAATGGACAATCAAAAATTGGCAAATAACGCTAATGCACTTCTGGACTATTTCTGTTGGAGCGTTGCACAAAAATTACAATGAAATTAATTACACTTACGCTTTCCTTCATACGAGTTAACTGAAGTGTTGTTATTGCCTTCGTCAGAAGACAATGTGCTGGTTAGGTTTTCCATCTTGTCAAGAGGATTCGTTGCTGTGGGAGAAAAATTTAAGAAATTGGTGATAGAACTGTTCCGCCAAATTACCATCTCAAGTTAAGCGAAACTGAATACCGAGCATGTAATTGATTATAAGACTTACCAATGAATTCCAACCAAGCTCTCAAATCACTTTAGCACAAAGCAGCCCAGTCCATAGGAAAATGCTGCGGAAGCTTTGCTAGTTTCACTGAAATATACCAGTGACGTACAACCCTTCATTAAAAACCTTCAATAAGATGCTGTCATTTGCGAGGCAGTACAAATTCCTGATAGTCTAATTGATATAATGCATGTGCCATTATAGATAGACAATTAGCTAACTATAAACACGTTTCAGGCTGTGCACTAATGACCAGGTCTGCGATGAGTCAAAAGTCGGCTCAGCTGACTGGAGCCACAAAAAGTGTGTGTGTATATTAAATGAATGAGCTTGGCGATATGCGGGATAGAGCAAACTGTCTACCTATGCGACCGTTTCTTCAGCGTTGCTTGTTGCCCCGAAAAAGGTTTCATAGGCAAATGATGAATAAACTTGGGGAGAAATAAACTCGGGCTTCTTATAGTTTTAATCGATCATTTCTTCTACTACAGTTAAATGCATGACTTCATTTATCACATACCAGTGTTCGCTGTTAGAATCTTGTGTTTTTCTGATTGTTTTACTTAGTACAGGAATAAAGATTAGCTTAATTGATATAAAATTTGCGCAAGATAGAAGGAAGATCGCCAAAATTTAGCGGTTGATAAAAACCGTGACTTACGAGGACATAAAAGAAATTCTAATACAGATCTGCTCACTTTAGAGCTGATAGGAACAGATTCGTGGGTTGTAACTGAAGATGTTGCTTGAAGAGGTTCCTTAGGTCGACTTAGGTCGAATATTTAATTAGGAAAATCACCCATCCAAAAACTAGGATTGAGCCAATTTAGAAGTTCTACGTTGAGTAGCGTTCTCTGTACCTAGCTCTATCAGAGAACACATCTTGATTTGATCGGTCTTACCATAGCAATTTGGTAATTAAGTAATCTTGTTTTTCATTAATAAATTGAGCACGTTAAGTATAGTGTTGAAGGATAAGTATTTTCTTACCTAGTTCATGCCTTTCAAAAAATCTGCACATCATTCATAGAATAAGCTAAGCTAATAATTAACAATCCGCATCACAACCGATGTGTAGGCAAGACTTACGAAAGAGCTACGGCTCGCGTGGTTACACGAGCGATAGTAAAGGATTTGCCCTCTCTACCAAACTATTCAACAAGTTATAATCGTACTACTAGTGGTACCAGAGTTGTCTTTCAAAAACCAATTTCATCGTTCCACATAAAAAATATTCTTATGTCACTATGTACTAAGCATATTCCAGTAAGTAGCAGAGCTTGTAAGTAGCTCTAGTATGGAAATGACTATAATTAATTGCGAGAGGTTTATGAAATCGAAATAGTAACTATTTGAAATACGTGGTAAGAGTTATGACGAAATCGGTAACTCAGTTTTTTGACTGTGACTATTAACATAATACTTGTTGTGTATTGGGACTGAAAGCACTATCACTGAAAAAACCATCTCTGTCCTTGACTTTTAGAACTTACGAGGGACTCCCAAGACCTGTCATCAAGATGTCAGTGCCTCTTGCTCATCTTCAGCTTCATTAAGAACCTAGATAGTGGAACAAATTATGATTAGGAATCTACTCATGGGTGAAACAGTATATACATGCAGCTTCTAACAAACTCGCCTTTTCAATCTCATTTTCCCAGTCCCCTGTAATAGCTCCTTTAACTGAATCTTTGTATTTTCTCTCGAGCCCTGATGCAATTATGGCCGCCTTATATGTTGGTAGTTTGAGGCGGAAATACGTCACATCTGTCAATGGCCGAACAGTGTAGTCAGGCAAATAAGTAGGTCTATTTTTTGCGGTACTGCTCGTTCCCTTGCTGTCATCTACATAACATCAGTTTGAAATTAGTAGCAATAACTTTTAGATATTCATTGTCGGCTCGTTGATAGACTTCACAGACTTACCGGTAGTATCTCTGTTTGCAACCAAAAAATCTCCACCAAACGTAGTAAACGGTCCCCCTTCGTACGTCATCTGCTCAATACCCACGCACACTTCAACTCTACCCTCCAGAACCATGACGAAGAAGTCGCAAGGTTTGTTCTAGAACGTAACGTGTTTAAGATACTGTTAATCCAACCTATCCAACTTTGTATACTTAGTTTAATTCCGAGGTTGAATTGCTATTTAATTAAAATATTACTTTTTCGTAGATGTATGTGTCTTTTAAATCTGCAGGATTTCTCGATTTGGACATTTTCAAATAAGCTGTGCACGTACGAACCAATCGTTGGAGAATATTGACAGAAATGAAATCCTTTGAAAATGGCTCCACTGTAAAATTCAGCAACAATCTGTCATACATTTTGCTACACTCGAAATCCTAAGAAAAGAAATGGCAGCATAAAACTTACACAGACTCATGAATTGAACCGCAGCCACCGCTAAAGAAGGTGGAATCTCAACAACAGGTTTTGATTTCATATGCAACATAAACGGAATGTTCTTAGGCCGTTGAGAATGAGGCTTTCTTCCGGCCGATTTCCCCACTAAGAGTACAAAAAATTTTAAATAATAAATAAAATCACCTAACAAAACTTCAAGTTGAAAGAATTAGCAGCTCACCATCGCTTTCGTCCATGATATCAGCTTGAAGAAGTTCTTCTAAAACATCTTCCATCGTTACGATGCCTATGGTTTCGTAGTAAGGATCTCCCGGGCCGTCATCGACAACTGTTGTGAGAGAAAAGAGCATCATGCAGAATTCAAGACAAACTCTCAATTGCCAACTGTGCACACATTTTACCGATAGCTAAATTAGATAATCCAAAGAAAATGATTAAAATTCACCTGTTTGAACAAAGGCCATGTGACCTCGGTTACCTGGAAACAAAATTATATGATGATTAGCATACTTATTTGCTCCACCATTTATGAAACAATAACCATGAAAAATTAATAAATGAATACGTTCTAACCTTCGCGAAACACTCGAAACATGTAGTCCAACCTGTGGTGGTCATCAACGAAAAACAGCTCATTCCGATGGTATTCAATGACAGTCCGTAGGGGAATATTATCACTGGGGATCCAGCAGCGTCAACTGCTTCACATTAAGTAGAGCTACAACATTATTTCGCTCACCATCATATACTGGTATCCGAGAATAACCTGCAAGTGAAACATCGTTTTACTTACTTTAATTTCAAAGAAAGAAGACAAATTGATTTACCCCGCAAGAATTGCTAATATATCATAGCTTACCATGATACTCAATTTCGGCCATGGTATCGAAATTCAAGATAGCATCAATAGAGAGCATAAATACATCATTTAATTTAGTCATGACGTCTTTCACAGTTTTTGTCTTCATTTCTAAAGCACCAGATATGATGCCCACTTCTTCTGTTTCTAGCCCATGATGATCTTTCGTTACCTACAAACCAACGGCACAATTAAAAGTCATGTAGAGCATACAATTTCAAGATACTAAATAAGAAGAGCATTAAATGAAACTTACCTTTAGAAGCTCCTTCAACCTCTCTCTCGTGTATACACTACCTATTTCCTCTCCTAACACTTTGTCTAAAATCTTGCTCAGAGGATATGCAAGGGGAAAAGTTATAAGCATAAAAAATCTTGTTATATAAATAGTTTTAGCACCGACGGCTAATCCGTGCCGTGAACAAATTGCTTGCGGGACAATCTCTCCGAAAATCACAATAACTATGGTAGACATTATAATTGCTACTTCTCCAGACGTGATATCATCCATCAATATTGTCAAAGTTGCGTTAACAAGAACATTACTAAATAACAAACAGCACAGTAAGAAGTTACCGTGGTTGCGAACAGGAGCTATTTTAGCCGCATACTTTCTTTCAAAACTTGTTCCCGTGTTAATGATAATCTTTAAATCTGTCTTGTTCAATGACATCAGTCCTAAATTTAATCCCGAGAACAACCCTGAGAGACATAGCAGGAATACTATAAAAAGGATTTGTAGCCACAGCGGCAGAAGTTTCGTCTCCAGTTGCACCGTCAACCAATCCTTAGGTCCTTGAAGCACAGGCTCATCGTCATTCCGTTTGTAGCACAGATACCCAGTGTCTGGAATATCCACTTTGCTCGGTAACTGCATCGGTACATAGGCCATGGTTGCATCCATATAGATGACCTGTAATAGAATTCAAAATTTGCAACACCAGCGGGAACGCTGCACCTTAACCGTAACGTACAAAATCATGAGGTCAACCTTATGATGCGGTGTTGAGTGTTGTTCATCACAAGCTCCAGCTTTGGACGAGTTGACGCGAGTAAAGAAAATAGCACCCTCATCTGATTTGTTGAAGTTTCCAAATAAACGGAGGAAAACTTTCGATTCTTCTAATATGACAAGTTTTCCACCTTCGCGAAAACTATTGAGCTTTTTGGGCGAGTCATATTCCACGGACATTCCAAATATTTCATTACCAGGACCATAGTCCTGATAATTAAATCGTGATTTTGCCATCCGATCATGCCGAATCTTTTCCGAAATGTCCCGCACAGTAACTCTGTGCCAATCTCCATGACCAGTTCCTAGCGACTTCCCTAGAATGGCAATGGCTGGTGCGAGTAGCCAGATTACTCGTAATATGTTGGCAACGGTTTCCATTTAGCTCTGGCTGAGAATTAAGTACCTGACCAATTTATACGCCGTTAACCCCTCTTGAAAATAAGCCGTCATAAAGTCTTAGCATACATTGATCTACTAACCAGTGCAACTTCCCTTATATCGAAAGAGCTAGACATTCATAGGCTACGGCATGCATATCCGCGCCTTCAAGTGACTCCACGAAATTAAACTAAACTTGAGACAGTGAGCATAATTTGCAACGGCTTTGAAGATACATGGTATTTGCTTCCATGAATATCGATTGGACTACATTGAACTGAAGCTGATATAAAATACTCAATAAGTTTGTCTTTCAGCTTAAAAAGTATTATCTCCTCCAGTATGGTTCCTGTAGCAATACTTCAACTTTGGTATGCGTGAAAACTAAGTAAACACGAGGACAAGGTGACAACAATCCTATGATTAAATCCAACGTCTTCGAGTTAGTCCGTTCCAAGACCTCATCTCGTACCTACAGAACAAGAGTTGCCATCAGTTACATCATCAGATGCTGTAGTGTCAATGATATTTTTGAGGATGGAAGCTTCGCAGCAACGGTGCTACGCTTCACGGATTTCTTCAGCTTACCTCATTTGCTGATGCTTTCACATGAAGTTTTCGCGACTATTCACATCCACCATACACACCGAATGCGTCAACAGCCAACTCACACACCACGGATCATTTCACACATGTCCACATTAGTAATCCTAACGCTATAAGCATTGCAACGTTAACGTTACTTTGTACATAGTTCTGCATGTCAAACACGTGCACGTTCCAACCATCGCGAATCAACATCCAAATCGTTCACGGGCTATCGAAGACATTAACAACTTTTCTTTAAGCGGCTCAAATTGAAGCGAAGAACTGTGAGCACTCGTAAGAACTAAGTACTTCATGTTGCAAACGTTAGAAAATCTCGTCAGGCGATCAACCAGAACTAGTAGGACAAGATGCATGCGGAGGCTTCATAACAAGAAGCGGAATCTACGTAATGGATTAAGAATTCCCAGCCACCACTGATGCGGAGCTGAAACCATCACCATGTGTGTGCACTTGAGAGATCAAAACTTCATTATGCTTCGTAGGAGATCCAGCAGTTGAGGAGAGTTTCACGCCTGAAAGTAAAGGTTGAGCATTATTAATACTTTTATGCCGAAGATTACTATAATCTGCCACATCAGTTTAGTAGCTACTACATAAGAGTTGCCGATAGTTTCGCATATAATGTTTGACATACTATTCTAAACATTTTGCTGTCGCTGGTACTTGCAGTTTGTTTAAATTCTGAATGAATTCGTTCCACCTCTTTCCTTACTGGAAGTATGCGACAAAACTTACCTCAGTCAGCAATTTCGAAGGGTGGTTAACAACAGGAATTTTGAGTAAGCAATCAACTTTAACAGACATTCAGACGACACAGAGAGAAAACGCGACACGTCGGAGTGTAGAAAAAATTGACATTAGGCAAAAGGTTAATTCGTTAATTGCAAAAGGGGTTAAGCTGAAACTTAATTCCGACACAAAGGTTTAGTCTGTAGGCCAATGTTGAACAGCACGTGCAATTAAAAAAGCTATGTAACACTCAAAACTTTGAATGACAGCATGGTGGAATGCCAATAAAATCTCTTTCGCAAACGAGCCCATAACTTCCAGCACTATACAACACAGAGGAAAATGATTCTATAATATTTGCATGTGGAGCACTGGGGCAGGATGTTGTAACATCTCAAGTTTCGCGAAACTACAATAGAATTGTGTACATGCAAAATCACAACTCATTCATGGAGGTGCATACAGATAGCGGGAAGCTGAATTCTCCGATGCGGGCGTGAAGACAGCAATGCAGGGTGGAAGACCCACTTTCCCCACGGAGCACGACTCAAGGACAAAAATATCTGCGGAAAGAGTTCCTTTTGCTCCTGATGAGGTTATATTATGCATCCTCTATGCGGCCAGCCGGAGCTGGCTGAGAAATTTCGATCCGATCGCATGCAAAATCATGCTGAAAGACTAGCGTGCTTGGCTTCAGGACTTTTTCTGGAGTTAATTGAACTTTTCATTAGAAATTCGCTAACCGTTTAATGAGCGTGCCTGCCAGCTGTAGACGCAGTGGACGTGCGTGATTATAATAGCTAACTGATCATGACAAGGTTCCGAGGGCAGGCAGCAACTGCTGTTGCTGTGAGCGCACAAACTATTCCATGATTATGTACACTCCAAGGGAAGTTGGATCTATGACCTCAATACTTACGCAAGAGCAGGGCACGAGATTAATCCCATCAATCAAGAATCAACTTTGTGTATTCACGGATTAGAAATGCATGTGTGTTGCCGGAATATAATAAGATTAACAATGATTGTCATGACTTAATCGGTATTAAACTTTGAGCCAAACACATCACAGGCAGCTCCGCTCCTCAAAGTTTTCCCTGCTCAAAGTTGGCGGATGTCCGCTAGTCGAGCCGTTTGAATGAAACCGATGAATGAAGATTACTTCTTATCGTACTTGTAGTAGCCTTCGCCCGATTTCCTCCCTAACTTTCCTTCCTTGATCATCTTGCGAACAATCTCTGGAACCTTGTAAGTGGGATCGTTGGGGAACCTTTCCGCCCAGCCTGTAAGCGTGAATGTTAAATGGTATTGTATGTAAATGCTACATGTCACGTCAGTACTGTTCGGCGAAGGAAATTCATAGAAGTTAATCAGTGACAAATCAGACAGTATACATACCTTCAATAATAAACAGTCCGACATCAACTCCGACAAAGTCTGACAGCTCGAACGGACCCATAGGATAGCCAGCTCCTAGTTTCATTGCTGTGTCAATGTCTTTGGCTGAAGCATCACCTGGTGCAATCAACATGAAGGTTGGTTAAACCGGACCAAATGACTATATCATCAACTACTTCCAAACTACTATCGGAATATTGAGACTGCGCGGGTCTTCTAGACAACTACTTACCTCTCTCCAACATACGCACAGCTTCCATCGTGTAAGGGATCAGGAGCCGGTTGACGATAAATCCAGGCGTGTCCTTGCAGCACACAGTGACTTTCCCAATGGCCCTGCCCCACTCATCAATTTTCTTGTACGTATCATCCGAAGTCTCGTCCGTTCGAACCACTTCAAGTAACTTCATGACAGGCACCGGGCTGAAAAAATGAAGGCCTCCAAATCTGTCTTTGCGTTTTGTGAGCTCGGCAATTTCCTTGATTGGGATAGACGATGTGTTGCTAGCAAAGATAGTCTTCTCTGGCGCAACCTGTAAATAGAGTCAGGGAGGAGTCACATACGGCGTCTATTCCAGCACAAGCTGCAGGTCGGAAATAGCCATCAAATTCTTACTTTGTCAATATCAGCAAACAAATTTTGCTTCAGTTTCAGGTTCTCAATAATGGCTTCGATGACAAGTTCCGTGTCAGAGACGGCTTTGTGCAAGTCTGTAGTGTAGTTCAAGTTGGACAAAGTCTTCTTGGCAAATGCCTCAGCTTTGGATGGATACATCCTGTAACACATTAATTACGTGATTAGAACTGTCGGTAACCCAAGTCTAGCTGTAAGCAAGAGTTGAAACAAGTATCGCCTTAATAATGGAAATCTCATTCACCTTGAACATTTTAGCACTAATGCGCTTCACATTCGTTTCAATGGTTGCCTTGGACTTGGCCACTACTTCATCTTTAAGTTCAACCACGGTGACCTTGTTCCCAGCTTGTGCAGCGACCTGTCAAAAACAGAAAAAATTTTAAATAAAATTGAATTTTACTTTTGAAAAATTAGTAGAACAAAATGTAAATAGCACAAGCAATAACACTCACCTGCGCGATGCCACCTCCCATCAACCCACCACCGATGACGGTAACATTTTGAATTCCAGCTTGATTCACAGCCGAGGACGAAAAAGATCGGGCTAAATTTTTCAGTCCAGACCGAAGTACAAAATTTTGAGCCATTATATTTTAATTATTTTGATGAAAAATTGGAAGACAACAAAATTCAACTTGCAGTTTCACAAGCTCATTTGAAACGGTAAAACCTAACAGACGGAATTGTCAACCAAGCCGGTTGTTCAAGGAGCTAGTACCACTGGAAAGATAAGCCCGAGAATGAACTTTGACCGGCGCGCAGCTGAGTGAGTTGTCAACCTTGGACTGATGGAGCGGTTTGAGAGATTCACATTGTCAGTATATCTGCAGACGAACTGAGAGTTCTCCCCGTAGCCAGCATTGCCTCGAGGCAGATTCTTATATGTAGCTACATCTGTACACAAGAGCTACAGCTGTATTTTCTTATTGTGACTTTTAAATGCTGTTGTGGAATCCACTCACACTCCCAGGCTCTCCAGTCTAGTGTAAACACGAGCAGAGAGAAACAGCTTAAATTCCATGGAGCAAACCACGTGTTTAGCAGCCTTTATCTGTCACATGAGGTTGAGGGAAAACAAAAGAGCTACTTTCTCTCTCAGAATTGACAGTTGAGTACAGAGTGCAGCTGAACTAGCAAGAGCGTGAAGCACAGCTGATCTTGGGTATGCATCTTGTTTCACGCGTTCTTTGTAAAGCTGAAGTTGGTATTGGAGTAATATGTTATGCTTCCTACCTCAAGTATTGTATCAGCCACACTATTTAACCTAGTTATCATCTTAGGCATTGATTTGCAGTCCCCCAATGGATGTACGACTCGTGGTCGAATAAAATTTTCAATTGTTTGAAGAAAAATCAGATGAAGTTCTTTGCTGTAGACTGCAACATTGTCATAAGGACAGATGATAACGAGGAAGAAGCACCCCATTCTGTTATCTTGTTTCAAAATGACGGATATCATGCCCAGGCCCGCCTATCTTCCAGTTGTGCCGAAAATAGAACATGATACATGCGGTGAACTCTATGAGCCCTTTCCTTTCTACTGATGGGAGGGCTTGATTTATTCCTGACATTATAATTCGGGCATGGAAACTTCCATGGTTTTTTTCCACGGACGATCACAGAGTTGAACCAGGGTTCAGGTAAAAGCCTATCAAATCAGAGAGAATAACCACGGAAACTTGCGGCATAAAACTTTATGATGAATCAGAGGTATGCATGACAGGGTTGCTAATACGCGGCCGTAATGAGTATTCTCTACAACGCCGGCAGTAAAAGCAATACAGACTATGTAGAGGTAGACGCTGACTTGTTTTCCGGCCAATGATTGAGAAGAAAAAGGCCCATTTTTAATCACGTCATGGAGAGAAGAATGGGAGGGGAGGGAGAGTTGGATCATGCCTCATTGCATATGAGAAGTTGGCGAGCGGAAAGACTTGAAGCGAGGGAGTGAAAGTGGAGGAGAAAGTGTTGCCTTTGGTCGTCCTTCTTTCAGAGCGTAGCCAAAGCGAGGAATGGAGAAAAGAGTTACTTTTCAAGGTAAAGGAGCCTCGGAAGAGATCGGATGAAGGACGAAGTTCAGGACGGAACAAGAGCACGGCTGCCAGCTGGATTTCGGTTTACTTTCTCCTGCTTTGCGAGCTCTTACCACGAGGGATTTATTTCCAGTTGTTGGAAAATTATACAAGGACTGACTTAGCAGTCCATGTTTTAGTTTGCCGCTTCTCCGCCGTTACTTGACTAATCTCTGTTTAATGCGAGGCTTGAGTGCTGTTAGGACTACTGAGTGCAAATCTGTAACCCTCAGTTATGGTCCATCAAGGTGGTGCAAACAGTCTGCCGTTACCTGCACGAACGTTACGTATTAGACCACGTCCACATAACATATTAACAACTGTTGCTGCGCTGTGACCTGAACGGAATAGACTTGCTCTTGAACGTGTAACCGATTTCGTAATTCACTTATACGTCAGCTGTGCTTAAGTAGATAGAAAAGAGTTGCNGATAGAAAAGAGTTGCCATTCATGAAACCGAGCAACACAATTAGGTATGAGGCTAATTGGATTAACCTTAGATGAGGAGCAAATGACATTTCTAGTGCGACTGAGGAAAGCGCTGGTGCTGCACGTAACGAAGTGAAAGAGTTAGGCAAGGGCAGAAATTGCCTTAGGATGGTTATGATAGTGGTGAAGAAAAGTATCTCTTCTCTGACACAAATGGAAGAATAGAGGCAAGCTCACGTGAATTTGTGAGATCCGGAAGATCGCCATGATGGCGAACATTACTGTGATGTTCAAGTATTAAATCTGGTTTGATAGCAGAGCTACGAAAGCTTCAGGTAGCAGATGTCTGTTGCGTTATGTAAAAATTTCTTGTAGGATATGACAAGCTGGTAAAAAATGGTAGTCTAACGATTGATCGATTGGCCCATATCCCTTGATAGTAATTGTCAAGTAGTAAAATTGATTTCGGTTAGATCATGCTTCATTTGTCAGTTAGGACCCTCTGATGTAGCAGAAACGACGGGCCATTTGCCACTGGCTACCTAGGAAAGTAGAAGCAGTTGAGGAGGCACTCGTAACTTTTATTCTTTACGATTATGTGTCTTGGTAACTAACTCAAGTGATAAAATGCTAGCCTACGCAAAGGTTAATCTTTTGAATCCGTCTCCGAGCCTGCCTATACTTGAATATTTATGGAGGGAATAAACAGCCCGAGATGAATACTAGGCTTTTTCTAACACCGCATTAATGATTTAAGTAAAACATGGCTGAGAAGTCGCCGACTGTTCGTAACGACGCGAATGGGGCTGCTGTGGTCAGTGATGTGGGAGA